>CAJVQJ010000043.1:98219-238089 GCA_911387685.1 Dolichovespula media
CTTATTATCATCATTATTATCGTCTTTATTATCGTCATTATCATCGTTATTATTGTCGTTATTATCGTTATTATCATCGTTATTATCGTCGTAATATTTGTCGTTAATATCGTCGTTATTATCGTCATAATTATCGCCGTTTTTATCGTCGTTTTATCGTCGTTATTATCGTCGTTATTATCGTCGTTAATATCGTCGTTATTATCGTCATTATCTTCGATATTATCGTCGTTATTATCGTCGCTTTATCGTCGTTAATATCGTCGTTAATATCGTCGTTTTATCGTCGTTAATATCGTCGTTATTATTGTCATTAACATCGATATTATCGTCGTTATTATCGTCGTTATTATCGTGATTATCATCGTAATTATCGTCGATATTATCGTCATAATTATTATAGTTTTTATCGTCCTTTTATCGTCGTTATTATCGTCGTTATTATCGTCGTTAATATCGTCGTTATTATCGTCATTATCATCGATATTATCGTAGTTATTATCGTCCTTATTATCGTCCTTATTATCGTCGATAATATCGTCGTTTTATCGTCGTTATTATCGTCGTTAATATCGTCGTTATTATCGTCATTATCATCGATATTATCGTCGTTATTATCGTCCTTATTATCGTCCTTATTATCGTCCTTATTATCGTCGATAATATCGTCGTTTTATCGTCGTTATTATCGTAGGTATTATCGTCGTTATTATCCTTATTATCATCATTATTATCGTCTTTATTATCGTCATTATCATCGTTATTATTGTCGTTATTATCGTTATTATCATCGTTATTATCCTTGTAATATTTGTCGTTAATATCGTTGCTAATATCGTCGTTATTATCGTCATAATTATCGTCGTTTTTATCGTCGTTTTATCGTCGTTATTATCGTCGTTAATATCGTCGTTAATATCGTCGTTATTATCGTCATTATCTTCGATATTATCCTCGTTATTATCGTCGCTTTATCGTCGTTAATATCGTCGTTTTATCGTCGTTAATATCGTCGTTATTATCGTCATTAACATCGATATTATCGTCGTTATTATCGTGATTATCATCGTAATTATCGTCGATATTATCGTCATAATTATAATAGTTTTTATCGTCCTTTTATCGTCGTTATTATCGTCGTTATTATCGTCGTTAATATCGTCGTTATTATCGTCATTATCATCGATATTATCGTCGTTATTATCGTCCTTATTATCGTCCTTATTATCGTCGATAATATCGTCGTTTTATCGTCGTTAACATCGATATTATCGTCGTTATTATCGTGATTATCATCGTAATTATCGTCGATATTATCGTCATAATTATAATAGTTTTTATCGTCCTTTTATCGTCGTTATTATCGTCGTTATTATCGTCATTATCATCGATATTATCGTCGTTATTGTCGTCCATATTATCGTCCTTATTATCGTCGATAATATCGTCGTTTTATCGTCGTTATTATCGTCGTTAATATCGTCGATATTATCGTCATTAACATCGATATTATCGTCGTTATTATAGTCGTTATTATCGTGATTATCATCGTTATATCGTCTATATTATCGTCATAATTATAATAGTGTTTATTGTCCTTTTATCGTCGTTATTATCGTCGTTATTATCGTCGTTAATATCGTCGTTATTATCGTCATTATCATCGATATTATCGTCGTTATTATCGTCCTTATTATCGTCCTTATTATCGTCGATAATATCGTCGTTTTATCGTCGTTATTATCGTAGTTATTATCGTCGTTATAATCCTTATTATCATCATTATTATCGTCGTTATTTTCGTCGTTAATATCGTCGTTATTATCGTCATTATCATCATCGTAGTTATTATCGTCGTTATTATCCTTATTATCATCATTATAATCGTCTTTATTATCGTCATTATCATCGTTATTATTGTCGTTATTATCGTCATTAACATCGATATTATCGTCGTTAATATCGTCGTTATTATCGTCATTAACATCGATATTATCGTCGTTATTATCGTGATTATCATCGTAATTATCGTCGATATTATCGTCATAATTATAATAGTTTTTATCGTCCTTTTATCGTCGTTATTATCGTCGTTATTATCGTCGTTAATATCGTCGTTATTATCGTCATTATCATCGATATTATCGTCGTTATTATCGTCCTTATTATCGTCCTTATTATCGTCGATAATATCGTCTATTTATCGTCGTTATTATCGTCGTTATTATCGTCGTTAATATCGTCGTTATTATCGTCATTATCATCATCGTAGTTATTATCGTCGTTATTATCCTTATTATCATCATTATAATCGTCTTTATTATCGTCATTATCATCGTTATTATTGTCGTTATTATCGTCATTAACATCGATATTATCGTCGTTATTTTCGTCGTTATTATCGTGATTATCATCGTAATTATCGTCGATATTATCGTCATAATTATAATAGTTTTTATCGTCCTTTTATCGTCGTTATTATCGTCGTTATTATCGTCGTTAATATCGTCGTTATTATCGTCATTATCATCGATATTATCGTCGTTATTATCGTCCTTATTATCGTCCTTATTATCGTCGTTAATATCGTCGTTTTATCGTCGTTATTATCGTCGTTATTATCGTCGTTAATATCGTCGTTATAATCGTCATTATCTTCGATATTATCCTCGTTATTATCGTCGCTTTATCGTCGTTAATATCGTCGTTAATATCGTCGTTTTATCGTCGTTAATATCGTCGTTATTATCGTCATTAACATCGATATTATCGTCGTTATTATCGTGATTATCATCGTAATTATCGTCGATATTATCGTCATAATTATAATAGTTTTTATCGTCCTTTTATCGTCGTTATTATCGTCGTTATTATCGTCGTTAATATCGTCGTTATTATCGTCATTATCATCGATATTATCGTCGTTATTATCGTCGTTATTTTCGTCCTTATTATCGTCCTTATTATCGTCGTTAATATCGTCGTTTTACCGTCGTTATTATCGTATGTATTATCGTCGTTATTATCCTTATTATCATCATTATTATCGTCTTTATTATCGTCATTATCATCGTTATTATTGTCGCTATTATCGTTATTATCATCGTTATTATCGTTGTAATTTTTGTCGTTAATATCGTTGCTAATATCGTCGTTATTATCGTCATAATTATCGTCGTTTTTATCGTCGTTTTATCGTCGTTATTATCGTCGTTAATATCGTCGTTATTATCGTCATTATCTTCGATATTATCGTCGTTATTATCGTCGCTTTATCGTCGTTAATATCGTCGTTAATATCGTCGTTTTATCGTCGTTATTATCGTCGTTATTATCGTAATTAACATCGATATTATCGTCGTTATTATCGTGATTATCATCGTTATTATCGTCGTTATTATCGTCATTAACATCGATATTATCGTCGTTATTATCGTGATTATCATCGTAATTATCGTTGATAATATCGTCATAATTATAACAGTTTTTATCGTCCTTTTATCGTCGTTATTATCGTCGTTATTATCGTCGTTAATATCGTCGTTATTATCGTCATTATCTTCGATATTATCGTCGTTATTATCGTCGTAATTTTCGTCCTTATTATCGTCTTTATTATTGTCGTTAATATCGTCGTTTTATCGTCGTTATTATCGTATGTATTATCGTCGTTATTATCCTTATTATCATCATTATTATCGTCTTTATTATCGTCATTATCATCGTTATTATTGTCGTTATTATCGTTATTATCATCGTTATTATCGTTGTAATTTTTGTCGTTAATATCGTTGCTAATATCGTCGTTATTATCGTCATAATTATCGTCGTTTTTATCGTCGTTTTATCGTCGTTATTATCGTCGTTAATATCGTCGTTATTATCGTCATTATCTTCGATATTATCGTCGTTATTATCGTCGCTTTATCGTCGTTAATATCGTCGTTAATATCGTCGTTTTATCGTCGTTATTATCGTCGTTATTATCGTCATTAACATCGATATTATCGTCGTTATTATCGTGATTATCATCGTTATTATCGTCGTTATTATCGTCATTAACATCGATATTATCGTCGTTATTATCGTGATTATCATCGTAATTATCGTCGATATTATCGTCATAATTATAATAATTTTTATCGTCCTTTTATCGTCGTTATTATCGTCGTTATTATCGTCGTTAATATCGTCGTTATTATCGTCATTATCATCGATATTATCGTCGTTATTATCGTCGTTATTTTCTTCCTTATTATCGTCCTTATTATCGTCGTTAATATCGTCGTTTTACCGTCGTTATTATCGTATGTATTATCGTCGTTATTATCCTTATTATCATCATTATTATCGTCTTTATTATCGTCATTATCATCGTTATTATTGTCGTTATTATCGTTATTATCATCGTTATTATCGTTGTAATTTTTGTCGTTAATATCGTTGCTAATATCGTCATAATTATCGTCGTTTTTATCGTCGTTTTATCGTCGTTATTATCGTCGTTAATATCGTCGTTATTATCGTCATTATCTTCGATATTATCGTCGTTATTATCGTCGCTTTATCGTCGTTAATATCGTCGTTAATATCGTCGTTTTATCGTCGTTATTATCGTCGTTATTATCGTCATTAACATCGATATTATCGTCGTTATTATCGTGATTATCATCGTTATTATCGTCGTTATTATCGTCATTAACATCGATATTATCGTCGTTATTATCGTGATTATCATCGTAATTATCGTCGATATTATCGTCATAATTATAATAGTTTTTATCGTCCTTTTATCGTCGTTATTATCGTCGTTATTATCGTCGTTAATATCGTCGTTATTATCGTCATTATCTTCGATATTATCGTCGTTATTATCGTCGTAATTTTCGTCCTTATTATCGTCTTTATTATCGTCGTTAATATCGTCGTTTTATCGTCGTTATTATCGTATGTATTATCGTCGTTATTATCCTTATTATCATCATTATTATCGTCTTTATTATCGTCATTATCATCGTTATTATTGTCGTTATTATCGTTATTATCATCGTTATTATCGTTGTAATTTTTGTCGTTAATATCGTTGCTAATATCGTCGTTATTATCGTCATAATTATCGTCGTTTTTATCGTCGTTTTATCGTCGTTATTATCGTCGTTAATGTCGTCGTTATTATCGTCATTATCTTCGATATTGTCGTCGTTATTATCGTCGCTTTATCGTCGTTAATATCGTCGTTAATATCGTCGTTTTATCGTCGTTATTATCGTCGTTATTATCGTCATTAACATCGATATTATCGTCGTTATTATCGTGATTATCATCGTTATTATCGTCGTTATTATCGTCGTTATTTTCGTCCTTATTATCGTCCTTATTATCGTCGTTAATATCGTCGTTTTACCGTCGTTATTATCGTATGTATTATCGTCGTTATTATACTTATTATCATCATTATTATCGTCTTTATTATCGTCATTATCATCGTTATTATTTTCGTTATTATCGTTATTATCATCGTTATTATCGTTGTAATTTTTGTCGTTAATATCGTTGCTAATATCGTCGTTATTATCGTCATAATTATCGTCGTTTTTATCGTCGTTTTATCGTCGTTATTATCGTCGTTAATATCGTCGTTATTATCGTCATTAACTTCGATATTATCGTCGTTATTATCGTCGCTTTATCGTCGTTAATATCGTCGTTAATATCGTCGTTTTATCGTCGTTAATATCGTCGTTATTATCGTCATTAACATCGATATTATCGTCGTTATTATCGTCGTTATTATCGTGATTATCATCGTAATTATCATCGATATTATCGTCATAATTATAATAGTTTTTATCGTCCATTTATCGTCGTTATTATCGTCGTTATTATCGTCGTTAATATCGTCGTTATTATCGTCATTATCATCGATATTATCGTCGTTATTATCGTCGTTATTTTCTTCCTTATTATCGTCCTTATTATCGTCGTTAATATCGTCGTTTTACCGTCGTTATTATCGTATGTATTATCGTCGTTATTATCCTTATTATCATCATTATTATCGTCTTTATTATCGTCATTATCATCGTTATTATTGTCGTTATTATCGTTATTATCATCGTTATTATCGTTGTAATTTTAGTCGTTAATATCGTTGCTAATATCGTCGTTATTATCGTCATAATTATCGTCGTTTTTATCGTCGTTTTATCGTCGTTATTATCGTCGTTAATATCGTCGTTATTATCGTCATTATCTTCGATATTATCGTCGTTATTATCGTCGCTTTATCGTCGTTAATATCGTCGTTAATATCGTCGTTTTATCGTCGTTATTATCGTCGTTATTATCGTCATTAACATCGATATTATCGTCGTTATTATCGTGATTATCATCGTTATTATCGTCGTTATTATCGTCGTTATTTTCGTCCTTATTATCGTTCTTATTATCGTCGTTAATATCGTCGTTTTATCGTCGTTATTATCGTAGGTATTATCGTCGTTATTATCCTTATTATCATCATTATTATCGTCTTTATTATCGTCATTATCATCGTTATTGTTGTCGTTATTATCGTTATTATCATCGTTATTATCGTTGTAATTTTTGTCGTTAATATCGTTGCTAATATCGTCGTTATTATCGTCATAATTATCGTCGTTTTTATCGTCGTTTTATCGTCGTTATTATCGTCGTTAATATCGTCGTTATTATCGTCATTATCTTCGATATTATCGTCGTTATTATCGTCGCTTTATCGTCGTTAATATCGTCGTTAATATCGTCGTTTTATCGTCGTTATTATCGTCGTTATTATCGTCATTAACATCGATATTATCGTCGTTATTATCGTGATTATCATCGTTATTATCGTCGTTATTATCGTCATTAACATCGATATTATCGTCGTTATTATCGTGATTATCATCGTAATTATCGTCGATATTATCGTCATAATTATAATAGTTTTTATCGTCCTTTTATCGTCGTTATTATCGTCGTTATTATCGTCGTTAATATCGTCGTTATTATCGTCATTATCTTCGATATTATCGTCGTTATTATCGTCGTAATTTTCGTCCTTATTATCGTATTTATTATCGTCGTTAATATCGTCGTTTTATCGTCGTTATTATCGTATGTATTATCGTCGTTATTATCCTTATTATCATCATTATTATCGTCTTTATTATCGTCATTATCATCGTTATTATTGTCGTTATTATCGTTATTATCATCGTTATTATCGTTGTAATTTTTGTCGTTAATATCGTTGCTAATATCGTCGTTATTATCGTCATAATTATCGTCGTTTTTATCGTCGTTTTATCGTCGTTATTATCGTCGTTAATATCGTCGTTATTATCGTCATTATCTTCGATATTATCGTCGTTATTATCGTCGCTTTATCGTCGTTAATATCGTCGTTAATATCGTCGTTTTATCGTCGTTATTATCGTCGTTATTATCGTCATTAACATCGATATTATCGTCGTTATTATCGTGATTATCATCGTTATTATCGTCGTTATTATCGTCATTAACATCGATATTATCGTCGTTATTATCGTGATTATCATCGTAATTATCGTCGATATTATCGTCATAATTTTAATAGTTTTTATCGTCCTTTTATCGTCGTTATTATCGTCGTTATTATCGTAGTTAATATCGTCGTTATTATCGTCATTATCTTCGATATTATCGTCGTTATTATCGTCGTAATTTTCGTCCTTATTATCGTCTTTATTATCGTCGTTAATATCGTCGTTTTATCGTCGTTATTATCGTATGTATTATCGTCGTTATTATCCTTATTATCATCATTATTATCGTCTTTATTATCGTCATTATCATCGTTATTATTGTCGTTATTATCGTTATTATCATCGTTATTATCGTTGTAATTTTTGTCGTTAATATCGTTGCTAATATCGTCGTTATTATCGTCATAATTATCGTCGTTTTTATCGTCGTTTTATCGTCGTTATTATCGTCGTTAATATCGTCGTTATTATCGTCATTATCTTCGATATTGTCGTCGTTATTATCGTCGCTTTATCGTCGTTAATATCGTCGTTAATATCGTCGTTTTATCGTCGTTATTATCGTCGTTATTATCGTCATTAACATCGATATTATCGTCGTTATTATCGTGATTATCATCGTTATTATCGTCGTTATTATCGTCGTTATTTTCGTCCTTATTATCGTCCTCATTATCGTCGTTAATATCGTCGTTTTACCGTCGTTATTATCGTATGTATTATCGTCGTTATTATCCTTATTATCATCATTATTATCGTCTTTATTATCGTCATTATCATCGTTATTATTTTCGTTATTATCGTTATTATCATCGTTATTATCGTTGTAATTTTTGTCGTTAATATCGTTGCTAATATCGTCGTTATTATCGTCATAATTATCGTCGTTTTTATCGTCGTTTTATCGTCGTTATTATCGTCGTTAATATCGTCGTTATTATCGTCATTAACTTCGATATTATCGTCGTTATTATCGTCGCTTTATCTTCGTTAATATCGTCGTTAATATCGTCGTTTTATCGTCGTTAATATCGTCGTTATTATCGTCATTAACATCGATATTATCGTCGTTATTATCGTCGTTATTATCGTGATTATCATCGTAATTATCATCGATATTATCGTCATAATTATAATAGTTTTTATCGTCCTTTTATCGTCGTTATTATCGTCGTTATTATCGTCGTTAATATCGTCGTTTTTATCGTCATTATCATCGATATTATCGTCGTTATTATCGTCGTTATTTTCGTCCTTATTATCGTCCTTATTATCGTCGTTAATATCGTCGTTTTACCGTCGTTATTATCGTATGTATTATCGTCGTTATTATCCTTATTATCATCATTATTATCGTCTTTATTATCGTCATTATCATCGTTATTATTGTCATTATTATCGTTATTATCATCGTTATTATCGTTGTAATTTTTGTCGTTAATATCGTTGCTAATATCGTCGTTATTATCGTCATAATTATCGTCGTTTTTATCGTCGTTTTATCGTCGTTATTATCGTCGTTAATATCGTCGTTATTATCGTCATTATCTTCGATATTATCGTCGTTATTATCGTCGCTTTATCGTCGTTAATATCGTCGTTAATATCGTCGTTTTATCGTCGTTATTATCGTCGTTATTATCGTCATTAACATCGATATTATCGTCGTTATTATCGTGATTATCATCGTTATTATCGTCGTTATTATCGTCGTTATTTTCGTCCTTATTATCGTCCTTATTATCGTCGTTAATATCGTCGTTTTACCGTCGGTATTATCTTATGTATTATCGTCGTTATTATCCTTATTATCATCATTATTATCGTCTTTATTATCGTCATTATCATCGTTATTATTTTCGTTATTATCGTTATTATCATCGTTATTATCGTTGTAATTTTTGTCGTTAATATCGTTGCTAATATCGTCGTTATTATCGTCATAATTATCGTCGTTTTTATCGTCGTTTTATCGTCGTTATTATCGTCGTTAATATCGTCGTTATTATCGTCATTAACTTCGATATTATCGTCGTTATTATCGTCGCTTTATCGTCGTTAATATCGTCGTTAATATCGTCGTTTTATCGTCGTTATTATCGTCGTTATTATCGTCATTAACATCGATATTATCGTCGTTATTATCGTGATTATCATCGTTATTATCGTCGTTATTATCGTCATTAACATCGATATTATCGTCGTTATTATCGTGATTATCATCGTAATTATCGTCGATATTATCGTCATAATTATAATAGTTTTTATCGTCCTTTTATCGTCGTTATTATCGTCGTTATTATCGTCGTTAATATCGTCGTTATTATCGTCATTATCTTCGATATTATCGTCGTTATTATCGTCGTAATTTTCGTCCTTATTATCGTCTTTATTATCGTTGTTAATATCGTCGTTTTATCGTCGTTATTATCGTATGTATTATCGTCGTTATTATCCTTATTATCATCATTATTATCGTCTTTATTATCGTCATTATCATCGTTATTATTGTCGTTATTATCGTTATTATCATCGTTATTATCGTTGTAATTTTTGTCGTTAATATCGTTGCTAATATCGTCGTTATTATCGTCATAATTATCGTCGTTTTTATCGTCGTTTTATCGTCGTTATTATCGTCGTTAATATCGTCGTTATTATCGTCATTATCTTCGATATTATCGTCGTTATTATCGTCGCTTTATCGTCGTTAATATCGTCGTTAATATCGTCGTTTTATCGTCGTTATTATCGTATGTATTATCGTCGTTATTATCCTTATTATCATCATTATTATCGTCTTTATTATCGTCATTATCATCGTTATTATTGTCGTTATTATCGTTATTATCATCGTTATTATCGTTGTAATTTTTGTCGTTAATATCGTTGCTAATATCGTCGTTATTATCGTCATAATTATCGTCGTTTTTATCGTCGTTTTATCGTCGTTATTATCGTCGTTAATATCGTCGTTATTATCGTCATTATCTTCGATATTGTCGTCGTTATTATCGTCGCTTTATCGTCGTTAATATCGTCGTTAATATCGTCGTTTTATCGTCGTTATTATCGTCGTTATTATCGTCATTAACATCGATATTATCGTCGTTATTATCGTGATTATCATCGTTATTATCGTCGTTATTATCGTCGTTATTTTCGTCCTTATTATCGTCCTTATTATCGTCGTTAATATCGTCGTTTTACCGTCGTTATTATCGTATGTATTATCGTCGTTATTATCCTTATTATCATCATTATTATCGTCTTTATTATCGTCATTATCATCGTTATTATTTTCGTTATTATCGTTATTATCATCGTTATTATCGTTGTAATTTTTGTCGTTAATATCGTTGCTAATATCGTCGTTATTATCGTCATAATTATCGTCGTTTTTATCGTCGTTTTATCGTCGTTATTATCGTCGTTAATATCGTCGTTATTATCGTCATTAACTTCGATATTATCGTCGTTATTATCGTCGCTTTATCGTCGTTAATATCGTCGTTAATATCGTCGTTTTATCGTCGTTAATATCGTCGTTATTATCGTCATTAACATCGATATTATCGTCGTTATTATCGTCGTTATTATCGTGATTATCATCGTAATTATCATCGATATTATCGTCATAATTATAATAGTTTTTATCGTCCTTTTATCGTCGTTATTATCGTCGTTATTATCGTCGTTAATATCGTCGTTATTATCGTCATTATCATCGATATTATCGTCGTTATTATCGTCGTTATTTTCGTCCTTATTATCGTCCTTATTATCGTCGTTAATATCGTCGTTTTACCGTCGTTATTATCGTATGTATTATCGTCGTTATTATCCTTATTATCATCATTATTATCGTCTTTATTATCGTCATTATCATCGTTATTATTGTCGTTATTATCGTTATTATCATCGTTATTATCGTTGTAATTTTTGTCGTTAATATCGTTGCTAATATCGTCGTTATTATCGTCATAAATATCGTCGTTTTTATCGTCGTTTTATCGTCGTTATTATCGTCGTTAATATCGTCGTTATTATCGTCATTATCTTCGATATTATCGTCGTTATTATCGTCGCTTTATCGTCGTTAATATCGTCGTTAATATCGTCCTTTTATCGTCGTTATTATCGTCGTTATTATCGTCATTAACATCGATATTATCGTCGTTATTATCGTGATTATCATCGTTATTATCGTCGTTATTATCGTCATTAACATCGATATTATCGTCGTTATTATCGTGATTATCATCGTAATTATCGTCGATATTATCGTCATAATTATAATAGTTTTTATCGTCCTTTTATCGTCGTTATTATCGTCGTTATTATCGTCGTTAATATCGTCGTTATTATCGTCATTATCTTCGATATTATCGTCGTTATTATCGTCGCTTTATCGTCGTTAATATCGTCGTTAATATCGTCGTTTTATCGTCGTTATTATCGTCGTTATTATCGTCATTAACATCGATATTATCGTCGTTATTATCGTGATTATCATCGTTATTATCGTCGTTATTATCGTCGTTATTTTCGTCCTTATTATCGTCTTTATTATCGTCGTTAATATCGTCGTTTTACCGTCGGTATTATCGTATGTATTATCGTCGTTATTATCCTTATTATCATCATTATTATCGTCTTTATTATCGTCATTATCATCGTTATTATTTTCGTTATTATCGTTATTATCATCGTTATTATCGTTGTAATTTTTGTCGTTAATATCGTTGCTAATATCGTCGTTATTATCGTCATAATTATCGTCGTTTTTATCGTCGTTTTATCGTCGTTATTATCGTCGTTAATATCGTCGTTATTATCGTCATTAACTTCGATATTATCGTCGTTATTATCGTCGCTTTATCGTCGTTAATATCGTCGTTAATATCGTCGTTTTATCGTCGTTATTATCGTCGTTATTATCGTCATTAACATCGATATTATCGTCGTTATTATCGTGATTATCATCGTTATTATCGTCGTTATTATCGTCATTAACATCGATATTATCGTCGTTATTATCGTGATTATCATCGTAATTATCGTCGATATTATCGTCATAATTATAATAGTTTTTATCGTCCTTTTATCGTCGTTATTATCGTCGTTATTATCGTCGTTAATATCGTCGTTATTATCGTCATTATCTTCGATATTATCGTCGTTATTATCGTCGTAATTTTCGTCCTTATTATCGTCTTTATTATCGTCGTTAATATCGTCGTTTTATCGTCGTTATTATCGTATGTATTATCGTCGTTATTATCCTTATTATCATCATTATTATCGTCTTTATTATCGTCATTATCATCGTTATTATTGTCGTTATTATCGTTATTATCATCGTTATTATCGTTGTAATTTTTGTCGTTAATATCGTTGCTAATATCGTCGTTATTATCGTCATAATTATCGTCGTTTTTATCGTCGTTTTATCGTCGTTATTATCGTCGTTAATATCGTCGTTATTATCGTCATTATCTTCGATATTATCGTCGTTATTATCGTCGCTTTATCGTCGTTAATATCGTCGTTAATATCGTCGTTTTATCGTCGTTATTATCGTCGTTATTATCGTCATTAACATCGATATTATCGTCGTTATTATCGTGATTATCATCGTTATTATCGTCGTTATTATCATCATTAACATCGATATTATCGTCGTTATTATCGTGATTATCATCGTAATTATCGTCGATATTATCGTCATAATTTTAATAGTTTTTATCGTCCTTTTATCGTCGTTATTATCGTCGTTATTATCGTCGTTAATATCGTCGTTATTATCGTCATTATCTTCGATATTATCGTCGTTATTATCGTCGTAATTTTCGTCCTTATTATCGTCTTTATTATCGTCGTTAATATCGTCGTTTTATCGTCGTTATTATCGTATGTATTATCGTCGTTATTATCCTTATTATCATCATTATTATCGTCTTTATTATCGTCATTATCATCGTTATTATTGTCGTTATTATCGTTATTATCATCGTTATTATCGTTGTAATTTTTGTCGTTAATATCGTTGCTAATATCGTCGTTATTATCGTCATAATTATCGTCGTTTTTATCGTCGTTTTATCGTCGTTATTATCGTCGTTAATATCGTCGTTATTATCGTCATTATCTTCGATATTATCGTCGTTATTATCGTCGCTTTATCGTCGTTAATATCGTCGTTAATATCGTCGTTTTATCGTCGTTATTATCGTCGTTATTATCGTCATTAACATCGATATTATCGTCGTTATTATCGTGATTATCATCGTTATTATCGTCGTTATTATCGTCATTAACATCGATATTATCGTCGTTATTATCGTGATTATCATCGTAATTATCGTCGATATTATCGTCATAATTATAATAGTTTTTATCGTCCTTTTATCGTCGTTATTATCGTGATTATCATCGTTATTATCGTCGTTATTATCGTCATTATCTTCGATATTATCGTCGTTATTATCGTCGTAATTTTCGTCCTTATTATCGTCTTTATTATCGTCGTAAATATCGTCGTTTTATCGTCGTTATTATCGTATGTATTATCGTCGTTATTATCCTTATTATCATCATTATTATCGTCTTTATTATCGTCATTATCATCGTTATTATCGTCGTTATTATCGTCATTAACATCGATATTATCGTCGTTATTATCGTGATTATCATCGTAATTATCGTCGATATTATCGTCATAATTATAATAGTTTTTATCGTCCTTTTATCGTCGTTATTATCGTCGTTATTATCGTCGTTAATATCGTCGTTATTATCGTCATTATCTTCGATATTATCGTCGTTATTATTGTCGTAATTTTCGTCCTTATTATCGTCTTTATTATCGTCGTTAATATCGTCGTTTTATCGTCGTTATCTTCGATATTGTCGTCGTTATTATCGTCGCTTTATCGTCGTTAATATCGTCGTTAATATCGTCGTTTTATCGTCGTTATTATCGTCGTTATTATCGTCATTAACATCGATATTATCGTCGTTATTATCGTGATTATCATCGTTATTATCGTCGTTATTATCGTCGTTATTTTCGTCCTTATTATCGTCCTTATTATCGTCGTTAATATCGTCGTTTTACCGTCGTTATTATCGTATGTATTATCGTCGTTATTATCCTTATTATCATCATTATTATCGTCTTTATTATCGTCATTATCATCGTTATTATTTTCGTTATTATCGTTATTATCATCGTTATTATCGTTGTAATTTTTGTCGTTAATATCGTTGCTAATATCGTCGTTATAATCGTCATAATTATCGTCGTTTTTATCGTCGTTTTATCGTCGTTATTATCGTCGTTAATATCGTCGTTATTATCGTCATTAACTTCGATATTATCGTCGTTATTATCGTCGCTTTATCGTCGTTAATATCGTCGTTAATATCGTCGTTTTATCGTCGTTAATATCGTCGTTATTATCGTCATTAACATCGATATTATCGTCGTTATTATCGTCGTTATTATCGTGATTATCATCGTAATTATCGTCGATATTATCGTCATAATTATAATAGTTTTTATCGTCCTTTTATCGTCGTTATTATCGTCGTTATTATCGTCGTTAATATCGTCGTTATTATCGTCATTATCTTCGATATTATCGTCGTTATTATCGTCGTAATTTTCGTCCTTATTATCGTCTTTATTATCGTCGTTAATATCGTCGTTTTATCGTCGTTATTATCGTATGTATTATCGTCGTTATTATCCTTATTATCATCATTATTATCGTCTTTATTATCGTCATTATCATCGTTATTATTGTCGTTATTATCGTTATTATCATCGTTATTATCGTTGTAATTTTTGTCGTTAATATCGTTGCTAATATCGTCGTTATTATCGTCATAATTATCGTCGTTTTTATCGTCGTTTTATCGTCGTTATTATCGTCGTTAATATCGTCGTTATTATCGTCATTATCTTCGATATTATCGTCGTTATTATCGTCGCTTTATCGTCGTTAATATCGTCGTTAATATCGTCGTTTTATCGTCGATATTATCGTCGTTATTATCGTCATTAACATCGATATTATCGTCGTTATTATCGTGATTATCATCGTTATTATCGTCGTTATTATCGTCATTAACATCGATATTATCGTCGTTATTATCGTGATTATCATCGTAATTATCGTCGATATTATCGTCATAATTATAATAGTTTTTATCGTCCTTTTATCGTCGTTATTATCGTCGTTATTATCGTCGTTAATATCGTCGTTATTATCGTCATTATCTTCGATATTATCGTCGTTATTATCGTCGTAATTTTCGTCCTTATTATCGTCTTTATTATCGTCGTTAATATCGTCGTTTTATCGTCGTTATTATCGTATGTATTATCGTCGTTATTATCCTTATTATCATCAGTATTATCGTCTTTATTATCGTCATTATCATCGTTATTATTGTCGTTATTATCGTTATTATCATCGTTATTATCGTTGTAATTTTTGTCGTTAATATCGTTGCTAATATCGTCGTTATTATCGTCATAATTATCGTCGTTTTTATCGTCGTTTTATCGTCGTTATTATCGTCGTTAATATCGTCGTTATTATCGTCATTATCTTCGATATTATCGTCGTTATTATCGTCGCTTTATCGTCGTTAATATCGTCGTTAATATCGTCGTTTTATCGTCGTTATTATCGTCGTTATTATCGTCATTAACATCGATATTATCGTCGTTATTATCGTGATTATCATCGTTATTATCGTCGTTATTATCGTCGTTATTTTCGTCCTTATTATCGTCCTTATTATCGTCGTTAATATCGTCGTTTTACCGTCGGTATTATCGTATGTATTATCGTCGTTATTATCCTTATTATCATCATTATTATCGTCTTTATTATCGTCATTATCATCGTTATTATTTTCGTTATTATCGTTATTATCATCGTTATTATCGTTGTAATTTTTGTCGTTAATATCGTTGCTAATATCGTCGTTATTATCGTCATAATTATCGTCGTTTTTATCGTCGTTTTATCGTCGTTATTATCGTCGTTAATATCGTCGTTATTATCGTCATTAACTTCGATATTATCGTCGTTATTATCGTCGCTTTATCGTCGTTAATATCGTCGTTAATATCGTCGTTTTATCGTCGTTATTATCGTCGTTATTATCGTCATTAACATCGATATTATCGTCGTTATTATCGTGATTATCATCGTTATAACGTCGTTATTATCGTCATTAACATCGATATTATCGTCGTTATTATCGTGATTATCATCGTAATTATCGTCGATATTATCGTCATAATTATAATAGTTTTTATCGTCCTTTTATCGTCGTTATTATCGTCGTTATTATCGTCGTTAATATCGTCGTTATTATCGTCATTATCTTCGATATTATCGTCGTTATTATCGTCGTAATTTTCGTCCTTATTATCGTCTTTATTATCGTCGTTAATATCGTCGTTTTATCGTCGTTATTATCGTATGTATTATCGTCGTTATTATCCTTATTATCATCAGTATTATCGTCTTTATTATCGTCATTATCATCGTTATTATTGTCGTTATTATCGTTATTATCATCGTTATTATCGTTGTAATTTTTGTCGTTAATATCGTTGCTAATATCGTCGTTATTATCGTCATAATTATCGTCGTTTTTATCGTCGTTTTATCGTCGTTATTATCGTCGTTAATATCGTCGTTATTATCGTCATTATCTTCGATATTATCGTCGTTATTATCGTCGCTTTATCGTCGTTAATATCGTCGTTAATATCGTCGTTTTATCGTCGTTATTATCGTCGTTATTATCGTCATTAACATCGATATTATCGTCGTTATTATCGTGATTATCATCGTTATTATCGTCGTTATTATCGTCATTAACATCGATATTATCGTCGTTATTATCGTGATTATCATCGTAATTATCGTCGATATTATCGTCATAATTATAATAGTTTTTATCGTCCTTTTATCGTCGTTATTATCGTCGTTATTATCGTCGTTAATATCGTCGTTATTATCGTCATTATCTTCGATAGTATCGTCGTTATTATCGTCGTAATTTTCGTCCTTATTATCGTCTTTATTATCGTCGTTAATATCGTCGTTTTATCGTCGTTATTATCGTATGTATTATCGTCGTTATTATCCTTATTATCATCATTATTATCGTCTTTATTATCGTCATTATCATCGTTATTATTGTCGTTATTATCGTTATTATCATCGTTATTATCGTTGTAATTTTTGTCGTTAATATCGTTGCTAATATCGTCGTTATTATCGTCATAATTATCGTCGTTTTTATCGTCGTTTTATCGTCGTTATTATCGTCGTTAATATCGTCGTTATTATCGTCATTATCTTCGATATTATCGTCGTTATTATCGTCGCTTTATCGTCGTTAATATCGTCGTTAATATCGTCGTTTTATCGTCGTTATTATCGTCGTTATTATCGTCATTAACATCGATATTATCGTCGTTATTATCGTCGTAATTTTCGTCCTTATTATCGTCTTTATTATCGTCGTTAATATCGTCGTTTTATCGTCGTTATTATCGTATGTATTATCGTCGTTATTATCCTTTTTATCATCATTATTATCGTCTTTATTATCGTCATTATCATCGTTATTATTGTCGTTATTATCGTTATTATCATCGTTATTATCCTTGTAATATTTGTCGTTAATATCGTTGCTAATATCGTCGTTATTATCGTCATAATTATCGTCGTTTTTATCGTCGTTTTATCGTCGTTATTATCGTCGTTATTATCGCCGTTAATATCGTCGTTATTTTCGTCATTATCTTCGATATTATCGTCGTTATTATCGTCGCTTTATCGTCGTTATATCGTCGTTAATATCGTCGTTTTATCGTCGTTAATATCGTCGTTATTATCGTCATTAACATCGATATTATCGTCGTTATTATCGTGATTATCATCGTAATTATCGTCGATATTATCGTCATAATTATAATAGTTTTTATCGTCCTTTTATCGTCGTTAATATCGTCGTTATTATCGTTGCTAATATCGTCGTTATTATCGTCATAATTATCGTCGTTTTTATCGTCATTTTATCGTCGTTATTATCGTCGTTATTATCGTCGTTAATATCGTCGTTATTATCGTCATTATCTTCGATATTATCGTCGTTATTATCGTCGCTTTATCGTCGTTAATATCGTCGTTAATATCGTCATTTTATCGTCGTTAATATCGTCATTAACATCGATATTATCGTCGTTATTATCGTGATTATCATCGTAATTATCGTCGATATTATCGTCATAATTATAATAGTTTTTTCGTCCTTTTATCGTCGTTTATATCGTCGTTATTATCGTTGCTAATATCGTCGTTATTATCGTCATAATTATCGTCGTTTTTATCGTCGTTTTATCGTCGTTATTATCGTCGTTATTATCGTCGTTAATATCGTCGTTATTATCGTCATTATCTTCGATATTATCGTCGTTATTATCGTCGCTTTATCGTCGTTAATATCGTCGTTAATATCGTCGTTTTATCGTCGTTAATATCGTCGTTATTATCGTCATTAACATCGATATTATCGTCGTTATTATCGTGATTATCATCGTAATTATCGTCGATATTATCGTCATAATTATTATAGTTTTTATCGTCCTTTTATCGTCGTTAATATCGTCGTTATTATCGTTATTATCTTCGATATTATCGTCGTTATTATCGTCGCTTTATCGTCGTTAATATCGTCGTTAATATCGTCGTTAATATCGTCGTTATTATCGTCATTAACATCGATATTATCGTCGTTATTATCGTCGTTAATACCGTCGTTATTATCGTCATTATCATCGATATTATCGTCGTTAATACCGTCGTTATTATCGTCATTATCATCGATATTATCGTCGTTATTATCGTCGTTAATATCGTCGTTATTATCGTCATTATCATCGATATTATCGTCGTTATTTTCGTCGTTATTATCGTACTTATTATCGTACTTATTATCGTCGTTAATATCGTCGTTAATATCGTCGGTATTATCGTCATTGTCATCGATATTATCGTCGTTATTATCGTCCTTATTATCGTCCTTATTATCGTCGTTAATATCGTCGTTTTATCGTCGTTATTATCGTCATTGGCATCGTTATTATCGTCGTCATTATCGTCGTTAATATCGTCGTTTTATCGTCGTAATATTCGTCGTTAATACCGTCGTTATTATTGTCATTATCATCGATATTATCGTCGTTATTATCGTCGTTAATATCGTCGTTATTATCGTCGTTAATATCGTCGTTATAATCGTCATTATCATCGATATTATTGTTGTTATTATCGTCGTTATTATCGTACTTATTATCGTCCTTATTATCGTCGTTAATATCGTCGTTTTATCGTCGTTATTATCATAGTTATTATCGTGGTTATTATCCTTATTATCATCATTATAATCGTCTTTATTATCGTCATTATCATCGTTATTATTGTCGTTATTATCGTTATTATCATCGATATTATCGTCGTTATTATCGTCGTTAATATCGTCGTTATTATCGTCGTTAATATCGTCGTTATTATCGTCATTATCATCGATATTATCGTTGTTATTATCGTCGTTATTATCGTACTTATTATCGTCCTTATTATCGTCGTTAATATCGTCGTTATTATCGTTGCTAATATCGTCGTTATTATCGTCATAATTATCGTCGTTTTTATCGTCGTTTTATCGTCGTTATTATCGTCGTTATTATCGTCGTTAATATCGTCGTTATCATCGTCATTATCATCGATATTATCGTCGTTATTATCGTCGCTTTATCGTCGTTAATATCGTCGTTTTATCGTCGTTATTATCGTCGTTATTATCATCGTTAATATCGTCGTTATTATCGTCATTAACATCGATATTATCGTCGTTATTATCGTCGTTATTATCGTCGTTAATATCGTCGTTATTATCGTCGTTAATATCGTCGTTATTATCGTCATTATCATCGATATTATCGTTGTTATTATCGTCGTTATTATCGTACTTATTATCGTCCTTATTATCGTCGTTAATATCGTCGTTATTATCGTTGCTAATATCGTCGTTATTATCGTCATAATTATCGTCGTTTTTATCGTCGTTTTATCGTCGTTATTATCGTCGTTATTATCGTCGTTAATATCGTCGTTATCATCGTCATTATCATCGATATTATCGTCGTTATTATCGTCGCTTTATCGTCGTTAATATCGTCGTTTTATCGTCGTTCTTATCGTCGTTATTATCGTCGTTAATATCGTCGTTATTATCGTCATTAACATCGATATTATCGTCGTTATTATCGTCGTTATTATCGTCGTTAATATCGTCGTTATTATCGTCATTAACATCGATATTATCGTCGTTATTATCGTCGTTATTATCGTGATTATCATCGTTATTATCGTCGATATTATCGTCATAATTATAATAGTATTTATCGTCGTTTTATCGTCGTTATTATCGTCATTATTATCGTCGTTAATACCGTCGTTATTATAATCATTATCATCGATATTATCGTCGTTATTATCGTCGTTAATATCGTCGTTATTATCGTCATTATCATCGATATTATCGTCGTCATTTTCGTCGTTATTATCGTACTTATTATCGTCCTTATTATCGTCGTTAATATCGTCGTTAATATCGTCGTTATTATCGTCATTATCATCGATATTATCGTCGTTATTATCGTCCTTATTATCGTCCTTATTATCGTCGTTAATATCGTCGTTTTATCGTCGTTATTATCGTCATTGGCATCGTTATTATCGTCGTTATTATCGTCGCTTTATCGTCGTTAATATCGTCGTTTTATCGTCGTTAATATCGTCGTTATTTTCGTCATTAACATCGATATTATCGTCGTTATTATCGTGATTATCATCGTAATTATCGTCGATATTATCGTCATAATTATTACAGTTTTTATCGTCCTTTTATCGTCGTTAATATCGTCGTTATTATCGTCATTATCTTCGATATTATCGTCGTTATTATCGTCGCTTTATCGTCGTTAATATCGTCGTTAATATCGTCGTTAATATCGTCGTTATTATCGTCATTAACATCGATATTATCGTCGTTATTATCGTGATTATCATCGTAATTATCTTCGATATTATCGTCATAATTATAATAGTTTTTATCGTCCTTTTATCGTCGTTATTATCGTCGTTAATATCGTCGTTATTATCGTCATTATCATCGATATTATCGACGTTATTATCGTCGTTATTTTCGTCCTTATTATCGTCCTTAATATCGTCGTTAATATCGTCGTTTTACCGTCGTTATTATCGTATGTATTATCGTCGTTATTATCCTTATTATCATCATTATTATCGTCTTTATTATCGTCATTATCATCGTTAATATTGTCGTTATTATCGTTATTATCATCGATATTATCGTGGTTATAATCGTCATTGTTATCAATAATATCGTCGTCATTATCGTCCTTGTTATCGTCGTTAATATCGTCGTTATTATCGTCGTTTTTATCGTAATTGTCATCGTTATTATCGTCCTTATTATCGTCGTTAATATCGTCGTTAATATCGTCGTTATTATCGTCATTATCATCGATATTATCGTCGTTATTATCGTCCTTATTATCGTCCTTATTATCGTCGTTAATATCGTCGTTTTATCGTCGTTATTATCGTCATTGGCATCGTTATTATCGTCGTTATTATCGTCGTTAATATCGTCGTTTTATCGTCGTAATATTCGTCGTTAATACCGTCGTTATTATCGTCATTATCATCGATATTATCGTCGTTATTATCGTCGTTAATATCGTCGTTATTATCGTCGTTAATATCGTCGTTATTATCGTCATTATCATCGATATTATCGTTGTTATTATCGTCGTTATTATCATACTTATTATCGTCCTTATTATCGTCGTTAATATCATCGTTTTATCGTCGTTATTATCCTTATTATCATCATTATTATCGTCTTTATTATCGTCATTATCATCGTTATTATTGTCGTTATTATCGTTATTATCATCGTTATTATCGTCGTAATATTTGTCGATAATATCGTCGTTATTATCGTTGCTAATATCGTCGTTTTATCGTCATAATTATCGTCGTTTTTATCGTCGTTTTATCGTCGTTATTATCGTCGTTATTATCGTCGTTAATACCGTCGTTATTATCGTCATTATCATCGATATTATCGTCGTTATTATCGTCGTTAATATCGTCGTTATTATCGTTATTATCATCGATATTATCGTCGTTATTATCGTCGTTATTATCGTCGTTATTATCGTACTTATTATCGTCTTTAATATCGTCGTTTTATCGTCGTTATTATCGTAGTTATTATCGTCGTTATTATCCTTATTATCATCATTATTATCGTCTTTATTATCGTCATTATCATCGATATTATTGTCGTTATTATCGTTATTATCATCGTTATTATCGTCGTAATATTTGTCGTTAATATCGTCGTTATTATCGTCGTTATTATCGTTGCTAATATCGTCGTTATTATCGTCATAATTATCGTCGTTTTTATCGTCGTTTTATCGTCGTTATTATCGTCGTTATTATCGTCGTTAATATCGTCGTTATTATCGTCATTATCATCGATATTATCGTCTTTATTATCGTCGTTAATATCGTCGTATTATCGTCATTATCATCGATATTATCGTCGTTATTATCGTCCTTATTTTCGTCGTTAATATCGTCGTTTTATCGTCGTTATTATCGTAGTTATTATCGTCGTTATTATCCTTATTATCATCATTATAATCGTCTTTATTATCGTCATTATCATCGATATTATCGTCGTTATTATCGTCGTTATTATCGTGATTATCATCGTTATTATCGTCGATATTATCGTCATAATTATAATAGTATTTATCGTCGTTTTATCGTCGTTATTATCGTCGTTATTATCGTCGTTAATACCGTCGTTATTATCGTCATTATCATCGATATTATCGTCGTTATTATCGTCGTTAATTTCGTCGTTATTATCGTCATTATCATCGATATTATCGTCGTTATTTTCGTCGTTATTATCGTACTTATTATCGTCCTTATTATCGTCGTTAATATCGTCGTTAATATCGTCGTTATTATCGACATTATCATCGATATTATCGTCGTTATTATCGTCCTTATTATCGTCCTTATTATCGTCGCTAATATCGTCGTTTTATCGTCGTTATTATCATCATTGTCATCGTTATTATCGTCTTCATTATCGTCGTTAATATCGTCGTTTTATCGTCGTAATATTCGTCGTTTTATCGTCGTAATATTCGTCGTTAATACCGTCGTTATTATCGTCATTATCATCGATATTATCGTCGTTATTATCGTCGTTAATATCGTCGTTACTATCGTCGTTAATATCGTCGTAATTATCGTCATTATCATCGAAATTATCGTCTTTATTATCGTCGTTAATATCGTCGTTATTACCGTCATTATCATCGATATTATCGTCGTTATTATCGTCGTTATTATCGTCCTTATTTTCGTCGTTAATATCGTCGTTTTATCGTCGTTATTATCGTAGTTATTATCGTCGTTATTATCCTTATTATCATCATTATAATCGTCTTTATTATCGTCATTATCATCGATATTATCGTCGTTATTATCGTCGTTATTATCGTGATTATCATCGTTATTATCGTCGCTATTATCGTCCTTATTATCGTCCTTATTATCGTCGATAATATCGTCGTTTTATCGTCGTTATTATCGTATTTATTATCGTCGTTATTATCCTTATTATCGTCGTTATTATCGTCGTTATTATCATCATTGTCATCGTTATTATCGTCGTCATTATCGTCGTTAATATCGTCGTTTTATCGTCGTAATATTCGTCGTAATTACCGTCGTTATTATCGTCATTGTCATCGATATTATCGTCGTTATTATCGTCGTTAATATCGTCGTTATTATCGTCGTTAATATCGTCGTTATTATCGTCATTATCATCGATATTATCGTTGTTATTATCGTCGTTATTATCGTACGTATTATCGTCCTTATTATCGTCGTTAATATCGTCGTTTTATCATCGTTATTATCGTAGTTATTATCGTCGTTATTATCCTTATTATCATCATTATAATCGTCTTTATTGTCGTCATTATCATCGTTATTATTGTCGTTATTATCGTTATTATCATCGATATTATCGTCGTTATTATAGTCGTTATTATCGTCGTTATTTTCGTCGTTATTATCGTCCTTATTATCGTCGTTAATATCGTCGTTTTATCGTCGTTATTATCGTAGTTATTATCGTCGTTATTATCCTTATTATCATCATTATTATCGTCTTTATGATCGTCATTATCATCGTTATTATTGTCGTTATTATCGTTAATATCATCGTTATTATCGTCGTAATATTTGTCGTTAATATCGTCGTTATTATCGTTGCTAATATCGTCGTTATTATCGTCATAATTATCGTCGTTTTTATCGTCGTTATATCGTCGTTATTATCGTCGTTATTATCGTCGTTAATATCGTCGTTATTATCGTCATTATCTTCGATATTATCGTCGTTATTATCGTCGCTTTATCGTCGTTAATATCGTCGTTAATATCGTCGTTTTATCGTCGTTAATATCGTCGTTATTATCGTCATTAACATCGATATTATCGTCGTTATTATCGTGATTATCATCGTAATTATCGTCGATATTATCGTCATAATTATTATAGTTTTATCGTCCTTTTATCGTCGTTAATATCGTCGTTATTATCGTTATTATCTTCGATATTATCGTCGTTATTATCGTCGCTTTATCGTCGTTAATATCGTCGTTAATATCGTCGTTAATATCGTCGTTATTATCGTCATTAACATCGATATTATCGTCGTTATTATCGTGATTATCATCGTAATTATCGTCGATATTATCGTCATAATTATAATAGTTTTTATCGTCCTTTTATCGTCGTTATTATCGTCGTTATTATCGTCGTTAATATCGTCGTTATTATCGTCATTATCATCGATATTATCGTCGTTATTATCATCCTTATTATCGTCCTTATTATCGTCGATAATATCGTCGTTTTATCGTCGTTATTATCGTAGTTATTATCGTCGTTATTATCCTTATTATCATCATTATTATCGTCTTTATTAGCGTCATTATCATCGTTATTATTGTCGTTATTATCGTTATTATCATCGTTATTATCGTCGTAATATTTGTCGTTAATATCGTCGTTATTATCGTTGCTAATATCGTCGTTATTATCGTCGTTTTATCGTCGTTATTATCGTCGTTATTATCGTCGTTAATATCGTCGTTATTATCGTCATTATCTTCGATATTATCGTCGTTATTATCTTCGCTTTATCGTCGTTAATATCGTCGTTAATATCGTCGTTTTATCGTCGTTAATATCGTCGTTATTATCGTCATTAACATCGATATTATCGTTGTTATTATCGTCGTTATTATCGTGATTATCATCGTAATTATCGTCGATATTATCGTCATAATTATAATAGTTTTTATCGTCCTTTTATCGTCGTTATTATCGTCGTTAATATCGTCGTTATTATCGTCATTATCATCGATATTATCGTCGTTATTATCGTCGTTATTTTCGTCCTTATTATCGTTCTTATTATCGTCGTTAATATCGTCGTTTTATCGTCGTTATTATCGTAGGTATTATCGTCGTTGTTATCCTTATTATCATCATTATTATCGTCTTTATTATCGTCATTATCATCGTTATTATTGTCGTTATTATCGTTATTATCATCGTTATTATCGTTGTAATTTTTGTCGTTAATATCGTTGCTAATATCGTCGTTATTATCGTCATAATTATCGTCGTTTTTATCGTCGTTTTATCGTCGTTATTATCGTCGTTAATATCGTCGTTATTATCGTCATTATCATCGATATTATCGTCGTTATTATCGTCGTTATTTTCGTCCTTATTATCGTTCTTATTATCGTCGTTAATATCGTCGTTTTATCGTCGTTATTATCGTAGGTATTATCGTCGTTATTATCCTTATTATCATCATTATTATCGTCTTTATTATCGTCATTATCATCGTTATTATTGTCGTTATTATCGTTATTATCATCGTTATTATCGTTGTAATTTTTGTCGTTAATATCGTTGCTAATATCGTCGTTATTATCGTCATAATTATCGTCGTTTTTATCGTCGTTTTATCGTCGTTATTATCGTCGTTAATATCGTCGTTATTATCGTCATTATCTTCGATATTATCGTCGTTATTATCGTCGCTTTATCGTCGTTAATATCGTCGTTAATATCGTCGTTATTATCGTCATTATCTTCGATATTATCGTCGTTATTATCGTCGTAATTTTCGTCTTTATTATCGTCTTTATAATCGTCGTTAATATCGTCGTTTTATCGTCGTTATTATCGTAGTTATTATCGTCGTTATTATCCTTATTAACATCATTATTATCGTCTTTATTATCGTCATTATCATCGTTATTATTGTCGTTATTATCGTTATTATCATCGTTATTATCGTTGTAATTTTTGTCGTTAATATCGTTGCTAATATCGTCGTTATTATCGTCATAATTATCGTCGTTTTTATCGTCGTTTTATCGTCGTTATTATCGTCGTTAATATCGTCGTTATTGTCGTCATTATCTTCGATATTATCGTCGTTATTATCGTCGCTTTATCGTCGTTAATATCGTCGTTAATATCGTCGTTTTATCGTCGTTAATATCGTCGTTATTTTCGTCATTAACATCGATATTATCGTCGTTATTATCGTGATTATCATCGTAATTATCGTCGATATTATCGTCATAATTATTACAGTTTTTATCGTCCTTTTATCGTCGTTAATATCGTCGTTATTATCGTCATTATCTTCGATATTATCGTCGTTATTATCGTCGCTTTATCGTCGTTAATATCGTCGTTAATATCGTCGTTAATATCGTCGTTATTATCGTCATTAACATCGATATTATCGTCGTTATTATCGTGATTATCATCGTAATTATCGTCGATATTATCGTCATAATTATAATAGTTTTTATCGTCCTTTTATCGTCGTTATTATCGTCGTTAATATCGTCGTTATTATCGTCATTATCATCGATATTATCGTCGTTATTATCGTCGTTATTTTCGTCCTTATTATCGTCCTTATTATCGTCGTTAATATCGTCGTTTTACCGTCGTTATTATCGAATGTATTATCGTCGTTATTATCCTTATTATCATAATTATTATCGTCTTTATTATCGTCATTATCATCGTTATTATTGTCGTTATTATCGTTATTATCATCGATATTATCGTGGTTATAATCGTCATTGTTATCAATAATATCGTCGTCATTATCGTCCTTGTTATCGTCGTTAATATCGTCGTTATTATCGTCGTTTTTATCGTCATTGTCATCGTTATTATCGTCGTTATTATCGTCGTTAATATCGTCGTTATTATCGTCATTATCATCGATATTATCGTCGTTATTATCGTCGTTATTTTCGTCCTTATTATCGTTCTTATTATCGTCGTTAATATCGTCGTTTTATCGTCGTTATTATCGTAGGTATTATCGTCGTTATTATCCTTATTATCATCATTATTATCGTCTTTATTATCGTCATTATCATCGTTATTATTGTCGTTATTATCGTTATTATCATCGTTATTATCGTTGTAATTTTTGTCGTTAATATCGTTGCTAATATCGTCGTTATTATCGTCATAATTATCGTCGTTTTTATCGTCGTTTTATCGTCGTTATTATCGTCGTTAATATCGTCGTTATTATCGTCATTATCTTCGATATTATCGTCGTTATTATCGTCGCTTTATCGTCGTTAATATCGTCGTTAATATCGTCGTTTTATCGTCGTTATTATCGTCGTTATTATCGTCATTAACATCGATATTATCGTCGTTATTATCGTGATTATCATCGTTTTTATCGTCGTTATTATCGTCATTAACATCGATATTATCGACGTTATTATCGTGATTATCATCGTAATTATCGTCGATATTATCGTCATAATTATAATAGTTTTTATCGTCCTTTTATCGTCGTTATTATCGTCGTTATTATCGTCGTTATTATCGTCGTTAATATCGTCGTTATTATCGTCATTAACATCGATATTATCGTCGTTATTATCGTCGTTAATACCGTCGTTATTATCGTCATTATCATCGATATTATCGTCGTTATTATCGTCGTTAATACCGTCGTTATTATCGTCATTATCATCGATATTATCGTCGTTATTATCGTCGTTAATATCGTCGTTATTATCGTCATTATCATCGATATTATCGTCGTTATTTTCGTCGTTATTATCGTACTTATTATCGTCCTTATTATCGTCGTTAATATCGTCGTTAATATCGTCGGTATTATCGTCATTATCATCGATATTATCGTCGTTATTATCGTCCTTATTATCGTCCTTATTATCGTCGTTAATATCGTCGTTTTATCGTCGTTATTATCGTCATTGGCATCGTTATTATCGTCGTCATTATCGTCGTTAATATCGTCGTTTTATCGTCGTAATATTCGTCGTTAATACCGTCGTTATTATTGTCATTATCATCGATATTATCGTCGTTATTATCGTCGTTAATATCGTCGTTATTATCGTCGTTAATATCGTCGTTATAATCGTCATTATCATCGATATTATTGTTGTTATTATCGTCGTTATTATCGTACTTATTATCGTCCTTATTATCGTCGTTAATATCGTCGTTTTATCGTCGTTATTATCATAGTTATTATCGTGGTTATTATCCTTATTATCATCATTATAATCGTCTTTATTATCGTCATTATCATCGTTATTATTGTCGTTATTATCGTTATTATCATCGTTATTATCGTCGTAATATTTGTCGTTAATATCGTCGTTATTATCGTTGCTAATATCGTCGTTATTATCGTCGTTTTATCGTCGTTATTATCGTCGTTATTATCGTCGTTAATATCGTCGTTATTATCGTCATTATCTTCGATATTATCGTCGTTATTATCTTCGCTTTATCGTCGTTAATATCGTCGTTAATATCGTCGTTTTATCGTCGTTAATATCGTCGTTATTATCGTCATTAACATCGATATTATCGTTGTTATTATCGTCGTTATTATCGTGATTATCATCGTAATTATCGTCGATATTATCGTCATAATTATAATAGTTTTTATCGTCCTTTTATCGTCGTTATTATCGTCGTTAATATCGTCGTTATTATCGTCATTATCATCGATATTATCGTCGTTATTATCGTCGTTATTTTCGTCCTTATTATCGTTCTTATTATCGTCGTTAATATCATCGTTTTATCGTCGTTATTATCGTAGGTATTATCGTCGTTGTTATCCTTATTATCATCATTATTATCGTCTTTATTATCGTCATTATCATCGTTATTATTGTCGTTATTATCGTTATTATCATCGTTATTATCGTTGTAATTTTTGTCGTTAATATCGTTGCTAATATCGTCGTTATTATCGTCATAATTATCGTCGTTTTTATCGTCGTTTTATCGTCGTTATTATCGTCGTTAATATCGTCGTTATTATCGTCATTATCATCGATATTATCGTCGTTATTATCGTCGTTATTTTCGTCCTTATTATCGTTCTTATTATCGTCGTTAATATCGTCGTTTTATCGTCGTTATTATCGTAGTTATTATCGTCGTTATTATCCTTATTATCATCATTATTATCGTCTTTATTATCGTCATTATCATCGTTATTATTGTCGTTATTATCGTTATTATCATCGTTATTATCGTTGTAATTTTTGTCGTTAATATCGTTGCTAATATCGTCGTTATTATCGTCATAATTATCGTCGTTTTTATCGTCGTTTTATCGTCGTTATTATCGTCGTTAATATCGTCGTTATTATCGTCATTATCTTCGATATTATCGTCGTTATTATCGTCGCTTTATCGTCGTTAATATCGTCGTTAATATCGTCGTTATTATCGTCATTATCTTCGATATTATCGTCGTTATTATCGTCGTAATTTTCGTCTTTATTATCGTCTTTATAATCGTCGTTAATATCGTCGTTTTATCGTCGTTATTATCGTAGTTATTATCGTCGTTATTATCCTTATTAACATCATTATTATCGTCTTTATTATCGTCATTATCATCGTTATTATTGTCGTTATTATCGTTATTATCATCGTTATTATCGTTGTAATTTTTGTCGTTAATATCGTTGCTAATATCGTCGTTATTATCGTCATAATTATCGTCGTTTTTATCGTCGTTTTATCGTCGTTATTATCGTCGTTAATATCGTCGTTATTATCGTCATTATCTTCGATATTATCGTCGTTATTATCGTCGCTTTATCGTCCTTAATATCGTCGTTAATATCGTCGTTTTATCGTCGTTAATATCGTCGTTATTTTCGTCATTAACATCGATATTATCGTCGTTATTATCGTGATTATCATCGTAATTATCGTCGATATTATCGTCATAATTATTACAGTTTTTATCGTCCTTTTATCGTCGTTAATATCGTCGTTATTATCGTCATTATCTTCGATATTATCGTCGTTATTATCGTCGCTTTATCGTCGTTAATATCGTCGTTAATATCGTCGTTAATATCGTCGTTATTATCGTCATTAACATCGATATTATCGTCGTTATTATCGTGATTATCATCGTAATTATCGTCGATATTATCGTCATAATTATAATAGTTTTTATCGTCCTTTTATCGTCGTTATTATCGTCGTTAATATCGTCGTTATTATCGTCATTATCATCGATATTATCGTCGTTATTATCGTCGTTATTTTCGTCCTTATTATCGTCCTTATTATCGTCGTTAATATCGTCGTTTTACCGTCGTTATTATCGTATGTATTATCGTCGTTATTATCCTTATTATCATAATTATTATCGTCTTTATTATCGTCATTATCATCGTTATTATTGTCGTTATTATCGTTATTATCATCGATATTATCGTGGTTATAATCGTCATTGTTATCAATAATATCGTCGTCATTATCGTCCTTGTTATCGTCGTTAATATCGTCGTTATTATCGTCGTTTTTATCGTCATTGTCATCGTTATTATCGTCGTTATTATCGTCGTTAATATCGTCGTTATTATCGTCATTATCATCGATATTATCGTCGTTATTATCGTCGTTATTTTCGTCCTTATTATCGTTCTTATTATCGTCGTTAATATCGTCGTTTTATCGTCGTTATTATCGTAGGTATTATCGTCGTTATTATCCTTATTATCATCATTATTATCGTCTTTATTATCGTCATTATCATCGTTATTATTGTCGTTATTATCGTTATTATCATCGTTATTATCGTTGTAATTTTTGTCGTTAATATCGTTGCTAATATCGTCGTTATTATCGTCATAATTATCGTCGTTTTTATCGTCGTTTTATCGTCGTTATTATCGTCGTTAATATCGTCGTTATTATCGTCATTATCTTCGATATTATCGTCGTTATTATCGTCGCTTTATCGTCGTTAATATCGTCGTTAATATCGTCGTTTTATCGTCGTTATTATCGTCGTTATTATCGTCATTAACATCGATATTATCGTCGTTATTATCGTGATTATCATCGTTATTATCGTCGTTATTATCGTCATTAACATCGATATTATCGTCGTTATTATCGTGATTATCATCGTAATTATCGTCGATATTATCGTCATAATTATAATAGTTTTTATCGTCCTTTTATCGTCGTTATTATCGTCGTTATTATCGTCGTTATTATCGTCGTTAATATCGTCGTTATTATCGTCATTAACATCGATATTATCGTCGTTATTATCGTCGTTAATACCGTCGTTATTATCGTCATTATCATCGATATTATCGTCGTTATTATCGTCGTTAATACCGTCGTTATTATCGTCATTATCATCGATATTATCGTCATTATCGTCGTTAATATCGTCGTTATTATCGTCATTATCATCGATATTATCGTCGTTATTTTCGTCGTTATTATCGTACTTATTATCGTCCTTATTATCGTCGTTAATATCGTCGTTAATATCGTCGGTATTATCGTCATTATCATCGATATTATCGTCGTTATTATCGTCCTTATTATCGTCCTTATTATCGTCGTTAATATCGTCGTTTTATCGTCGTTATTATCGTCATTGGCATCGTTATTATCGTCGTCATTATCGTCGTTAATATCGTCGTTTTATCGTCGTAATATTCGTCGTTAATACCGTCGTTATTATTGTCATTATCATCGATATTATCGTCGTTATTATCGTCGTTAATATCGTCGTTATTATCGTCGTTAATATCGTCGTTATAATCGTCATTATCATCGATATTATTGTTGTTATTATCGTCGTCGTTATTATCGTACTTATTATCGTCCTTATTATCGTCGTTAATATCGTCGTTTTATCGTCGTTATTATCATAGTTATTATCGTGGTTATTATCCTTATTATCATCATTATAATCGTCTTTATTATCGTCATTATCATCGTTATTATTGTCGTTATTATCGTTATTATCATCGATATTATCGTCGTTATTATCGTCGTTAATATCGTCGTTACTATCGTCGTTAATATCGTCGTTATTATCGTCGTTATTATCGTCGTTATTTTCGTCCTTATTATCGTCCTTATTATCGTCGTTAATATCGTCGTTTTACCGTCGTTATTATCGTATGTATTATCGTCGTTATTATCCTTATTATCATCATTATTATCGTCTTTATTATCGTCATTATCATCGTTAATATTGTCGTTATTATCGTTATTATCATCGATATTATCGTGGTTATAATCGTCATTGTTATCAATAATATCGTCGTCATTATCGTCCTTGTTATCGTCGTTGATATCGTCGTTATTATCGTCGTTTTTATCGTCATTGTCATCGTTATTATCGTCGTTATTATCGTCGTTAATATCGTCGTTATTATCGTCATTATCATCGATATTATCGTCGTCATTTTCGTCGTTATTATCGTACTTATTATCGTCCTTATTATCGTCGTTAATATCGTCGTTAATATCGTCGTTATTATCGTCATTATCATCGATATTATCGTCGTTATTATCGTCGTTATTATCGTCCTTATTATCTTCGTTAATATCGTCGTTTTATCGTCGTTATTATCGTCATTGGCATCGTTATTATCGTCGTTATTATCGTCGTTAATATCGTCGTTTTATCGTCGTAATATTCGTCGTTAATACCGTCGTTATTATCGTCATTATCATCGATATTATCGTCGTTATTATCGTCGTTAATATCGTCGTTATTATCGTCGTTAATATCGTCGTTATTATCGTCATTATCATCGATATTATCGTTGTTATTATCGTCGTTATTATCATACTTATTATCGTCCTTATTATCGTCGTTAATATCGTCGTTTTATCGTCGTTATTATCCTTATTATCATCATTATTATCGTCTTTATTATCGTCATTATCATCGTTATTATTGTCGTTATTATCGTTATTATCATTGTTATTATCGTCGTAATATTTGTCGATAATATCCTCGTTATTATCGTTGCTAATATCGTCGTTATTATCGTCATAATTATCGTCGTTTTTATCGTCGTTTTATCGTCGTTATTATCGTCGTTATTATCGTCGTTAATACCGTCGTTATTATCGTCATTATCATCGATATTATCGTCGTTATTATCGTCGTTAATATCGTCGTTATTATCGTTATTATCATCGATATTATCGTCGTTATTATCGTCGTTATTATCGTCGTTATTATCGTACTTATTATCGTCTTTAATATCGTCGTTTTATCGTCGTTATTATCGTAGTTATTATCGTCGTTATTATCCTTATTATCATCATTATTATCGTCTATATTATCGTCATTATCATCGATATTATTGTCGTTATTATCGTTATTATCATCGTTATTATCGTCGTAATATTTGTCGTTAATATCGTCGTTATTATCGTTGCTAATATCGTCGTTATTATCGTCATAATTATCGTCGTTTTTATCGTCGTTTTATCGTCGTTATTATCGTCGATATTATCGTCGTTAATATCGTCGTTATTATCGTCATTATCATCGATATTATCGTCTTTATTATCGTCGTTAATATCGTCGTTATTATCGTCATTATCATCGATATTATCGTCGTTATTATCGTCGTTATTATCGTCCTTATTTTCGTCGTTAATATCGTCGTTTTATCGTCGTTATTATCGTAGTTATTATCGTCGTTATTATCCTTATTATCATCATTATAATCGTCTTTATTATCGTCATTATCATCGATATTATCGTCGTTATTATCGTCGTTATTATCGTGATTATCATCGTTATTATCGTCGATATTATCGTCATAATTATAATAGTATTTATCGTCGTTTTATCGTCGTTATTATCGTCGTTATTATCGTCGTTAATACCGTCGTTATTATCGTCATTATCATCGATATTATCGTCGTTATTATCGTCGTTAATTTCGTCGTTATTATCGTCATTATCATCGATATTATCGTCGTTATTTTCGTCGTTATTATCGTACTTATTATCGTCCTTATTATCGTCGTTAATATCGTCGTTAATATCGTCGTTATTATCGACATTATCATCGATATTATCGTCGTTATTATCGTCCTTATTATCGTCCTTATTATCGTCGCTAATATCGTCGTTTTATCGTCGTTATTATCATCATTGTCATCGTTATTATCGTCTTCATTATCGTCGTTAATATCGTCGTTTTATCGTCGTAATATTCGTCGTTAATACCGTCGTTATTATCGTCATTATCATCGATATTATCGTCGTTATTATCGTCGTTAATATCGTCGTTACTATCGTCGTTAATATCGTCGTAATTATCGTCATTATCATCGATATTATCGTCTTTATTATCGTCGTTAATATCGTCGTTATTACCGTCATTATCATCGATATTATCGTCGTTATTATCGTCGTTATTATCGTCCTTATTTTCGTCGTTAATATCGTCGTTTTATCGTCGTTATTATCGTAGTTATTATCGTCGTTATTATCCTTATTATCATCATTATAATCGTCTTTATTATCGTCATTTTCATCGATATTATCGTCGTTATTATCGTCGTTATTATCGTGATTATCATCGTTATTATCGTCGCTATTATCGTCCTTATTATCGTCCTTATTATCGTCGATAATATCGTCGTTTTATCGTCGTTATTATCGTATTTATTATCGTCGTTATTATCCTTATTATCGTCGTTATTATCGTCGTTATTATCGTCGTTAATATCGTCATTATCATCATTATTATCGTCGTTATTATCGTCGTTAATATCGTCGTTATTATCGTCATTAACATCGATATTATCGTCGTTATTATCGTCGTTATTATCGTGATTATCATCGTTATTATCGTCGATATTATCGTCATAATTATAATAGTATTTATCGTCGTTTTATCGTCGTTATTATCGTCGTTATTATCGTCGTTAATACCGTCGTTATTATCGTCATTATCATCGATATTATCGTCGTTATTATCGTCGTTAATTTCGTCGTTATTATTGTCATTATCATCGATATTATCGTCCTTATTTTCGTCGTTATTATCGTACTTATTATCGTCCTTATTATCGTCGTTAATATCGTCGTTGATATCGTCGTTATTATCGTCATTATCATCGATATTATCGTCGTTATTATCGTCCTTATTATCGTCCTTATTATCGTCGTTAATATCGTCGTTTTATCGTCGTTATTATCATCATTGTCATCGTTATTATCGTCGTCATTATCGTCGTTAATATCGTCGTTTTATCGTCGTAATATTCGTCGTTAATACCGTCGTTATTATCGTCATTGTCATCGATATTATCGTCGTTATTATCGTCGTTAATATCGTCGTTATTATCGTCGTTAATATCGTCGTTATTATCGTCATTATCATCGATATTATCGTTGTTATTATCGTCGTTATTATCGTACTTATTATCGTCCTTATTATCGTCGTTAATATCGTCGTTTTATCGTCGTTATTATCGTAGTTATTATCGTCGTTATTATCCTTATTATCATCATTATAATCGTCTTTATTGTCGTCATTATCATCGTTATTATTGTCGTTATTATCGTTATTATCATCGATATTATCGTCGTTATTATAGTCGTTATTATCGTCGTTATTTTCGTCGTTATTATCGTCCTTATTATCGTCGTTAATATCGTCGTTTTATCGTCGTTATTATCGTAGTTATTATCGTCGTTATTATCCTTATTATCATCATTATTATCGTCTTTATGATCGTCATTATCATCGTTATTATTGTCGTTATTATCGTTAATATCATCGTTATTATCGTCGTAATATTTGTCGTTAATATCGTCGTTATTATCGTTGCTAATATCGTCGTTATTATCGTCATAATTATCGTCGTTTTTATCGTCGTTATATCGTCGTTATTATCGTCGTTATTATCGTCGTTAATATCGTCGTTATTATCGTCATTATCTTCGATATTATCGTCGTTATTATCGTCGCTTTATCGTCGTTAATATCGTCGTTAATATCGTCATTTTATCGTCGTTAATATCGTCATTAACATCGATATTATCGTCGTTATTATCGTGATTATCATCGTAATTATCGTCGATATTATCGTCATAATTATAATAGTTTTTATCGTCCTTTTATCGTCGTTAATATCGTCGTTATTATCGTTGCTAATATCGTCGTTATTATCGTCATAATTATCGTCGTTTTTATCGTCGTTTTATCGTCGTTATTATCGTCGTTATTATCGTCGTTAATATCGTCGTTATTATCGTCATTATCTTCGATATTATCGTCGTTATTATCGTCGCTTTATCGTCGTTAATATCGTCGTTAATATCGTCGTTTTATCGTCGTTAATATCGTCGTTATTATCGTCATTAACATCGATATTATCGTCGTTATTATCGTGATTATCATCGTAATTATCGTCGATATTATCGTCATAATTATTATAGTTTTTATCGTCCTTTTATCGTCGTTAATATCGTCGTTATTATCGTTATTATCTTCGATATTATCGTCGTTATTATCGTCGCTTTATCGTCGTTAATATCGTCGTTAATATCGTCGTTAATATCGTCGTTATTATCGTCATTAACATCGATATTATCGTCGTTATTATCGTGATTATCATCGTAATTATCGTCGATATTATCGTCATAATTATAATAGTTTTTATCGTCCTTTTATCGTCGTTATTATCGTCGTTATTATCGTCGTTAATATCGTCGTTATTATCGTCATTATCATCGATATTATCGTCGTTATTATCATCCTTATTATCGTCCTTATTATCGTCGATAATATCGTCGTTTTATCGTCGTTATTATCGTAGTTATTATCGTCGTTATTATCCTTATTATCATCATTATTATCGTCTTTATTAGCGTCATTATCATCGTTATTATTGTCGTTATTATCGTTATTATCATCGTTATTATCGTCGTAATATTTGTCGTTAATATCGTCGTTATTATCGTTGCTAATATCGTCGTTATTATCGTCGTTTTATCGTCGTTATTATCGTCGTTATTATCGTCGTTAATATCGTCGTTATTATCGTCATTATCTTCGATATTATCGTCGTTATTATCGTCGCTTTATCGTCGTTAATATCGTCGTTAATATCGTCGTTTTATCGTCGTTAATATCGTCGTTATTATCGTCATTAACATCGATATTATCGTTGTTATTATCGTCGTTATTATCGTGATTATCATCGTAATTATCGTCGATATTATCGTCATAATTATAATAGTTTTTATCGTCCTTTTATCGTCGTTATTATCGTCGTTAATATCGTCGTTATTATCGTCATTATCATCGATATTATCGTCGTTATTATCGTCGTTATTTTCGTCCTTATTATCGTTCTTATTATCGTCGTTAATATCGTCGTTTTATCGTCGTTATTATCGTAGGTATTATCGTCGTTATTATCCTTATTATCATCATTATTATCGTCTTTATTATCGTCATTATCATCGTTATTATTGTCGTTATTATCGTTATTATCATCGTTATTATCGTTGTAATTTTTGTCGTTAATATCGTTGCTAATATCGTCGTTATTATCGTCATAATTATCGTCGTTTTTATCGTCGTTTTATCGTCGTTATTATCGTCGTTAATATCGTCGTTATTATCGTCATTATCATCGATATTATCGTCGTTATTATCGTCGTTATTTTCGTCCTTATTATCGTTCTTATTATCGTCGTTAATATCGTCGTTTTATCGTCGTTATTATCGTAGGTATTATCGTCGTTATTATCCTTATTATCATCATTATTATCGTCTTTATTATCGTCATTATCATCGTTATTATTGTCGTTATTATCGTTATTATCATCGTTATTATCGTTGTAATTTTTGTCGTTAATATCGTTGCTAATATCGTCGTTATTATCGTCATAATTATCGTCGTTTTTATCGTCGTTTTATCGTCGTTATTATCGTCGTTAATATCGTCGTTATTATCGTCATTATCTTCGATATTATCGTCGTTATTATCGTCGCTTTATCGTCGTTAATATCGTCGTTAATATCGTCGTTATTATCGTCATTATCTTCGATATTATCGTCGTTATTATCGTCGTAATTTTCGTCCTTATTATCGTCTTTATTATCGTCGTTAAAATCGTCGTTTTATCGTCGTTATTATCGTATGTATTATCGTCGTTATTATCCTTATTATCATCATTATTATCGTCTTTATTATCGTCATTATCATCGTTATTATTGTCGTTATTATCGTTATTATCATCGTTATTATCGTTGTAATTTTTGTCGTTAATATCGTTGCTAATATCGTCGTTATTATCGTCATAATTATCGTCGTTTTTATCGTCGTTTTATCGTCGTTATTATCGTCGTTAATATCGTCGTTATTATCGTCATTATCTTCGATATTATCGTCGTTATTATCGTCGCTTTATCGTCGTTAATATCGTCGTTAATATCGTCGTTTTATCGTCGTTAATATCGTCGTTATTTTCGTCATTAACATCGATATTATCGTCGTTATTATCGTGATTATCATCGTAATTATCGTCGATATTATCGTCATAATTATTACAGTTTTTATCGTCCTTTTATCGTCGTTAATATCGTCGTTATTATCGTCATTATCTTCGATATTATCGTCGTTATTATCGTCGCTTTATCGTCGTTAATATCGTCGTTAATATCGTCGTTAATATCGTCGTTATTATCGTCATTAACATCGATATTATCGTCGTTATTATCGTGATTATCATCGTAATTATCGTCGATATTATCGTCATAATTATAATAGTTTTTATCGTCCTTTTATCGTCGTTATTATCGTCGTTAATATCGTCGTTATTATCGTCATTATCATCGATATTATCGTCGTTATTATCGTCGTTATTTTCGTCCTTATTATCGTCCTTATTATCGTCGTTAATATCGTCGTTTTACCGTCGTTATTATCGTATGTATTATCGTCGTTATTATCCTTATTATCATAATTATTATCGTCTTTATTATCGTCATTATCATCGTTATTATTGTCGTTATTATCGTTATTATCATCGATATTATCGTGGTTATAATCGTCATTGTTATCAATAATATCGTCGTCATTATCGTCCTTGTTATCGTCGTTAATATCGTCGTTATTATCGTCGTTTTTATCGTCATTGTCATCGTTATTATCGTCGTTATTATCGTCGTTAATATCGTCGTTATTATCGTCATTATCATCGATATTATCGTCGTTATTATCGTCGCTTTATCGTCGTTAATATCGTCGTTTTATCGTCGTTATTATCGTCGTTATTATCGTCGTTAATATCGTCGTTATTATCGTCATTAACATCGATATTATCGTCGTTATTATCGTCGTTAATACCGTCGTTATTATCGTCATTATCATCGATATTATCGTCGTTATTATCGTCGTTAATACCGTCGTTATTATCGTCATTATCTTCGATATTATCGTCGTTATTATCGTCGTTAATATCGTCGTTATTATCGTCATTATCATCGATATTATCGTCGTTATTTTCGTCGTTATTATCGTACTTATTATCGTCCTTATTATCGTCGTTAATATCGTCGTTAATATCGTCGGTATTATCGTCATTATCATCGATATTATCGTCGTTATTATCGTCCTTATTATCGTCCTTATTATCGTCGTTAATATCGTCGTTTTATCGTCGTTATTATCGTCATTGGCATCGTTATTATCGTCGTCATTATCGTCGTTAATATCGTCGTTTTATCGTCGTAATATTCGTCGTTAATACCGTCGTTATTATTGTCATTATCATCGATATTATCGTCGTTATTATCGTTGTTAATATCGTCGTTATTATCGTCGTTAATATCGTCGTTATTATCGTCATTATCATCGATATTATTGTTGTTATTATCGTCGTTATTATCGTACTTATTATCGTACTTATTATCGACGTTAATATCGTCGTTTTATCGTCGTTATTATCATAGTTATTATCGTGGTTATTATCCTTATTATCATCATTATAATCGTCTTTATTATCGTTATTATCATCGTTATTATTGTCGTTATTATCGTTATTATCATCGATATTATCGTCGTTATTATCGTCGTTAATATCGTCGTTATTATCGTCGTTAATATCGTCGTTATTATCGTCATTATCATCGATATTATCGTTGTTATTATCGTCGTTATTATCGTACTTATTATCGTCCTTATTGTCGTCGTTAATATCGTCGTTATTATCGTTGCTCATATCGTCGTTATTATCGTCATAATTATCGTCGTTTTTATCGTCGTTTTATCGTCGTTATTATCGTCGTTATTATCGTCGTTAATATCGTCGTTATCATCGTCATTATCATCGATATTATCGTCGTTATTATCGTCGCTTTATCGTCGTTAATATCGTCGTTTTATCGTCGTTATTATCGTCGTTATTATCATCGTTAATATCGTCGTTATTATCGTCATTAACATCGATATTATCGTCGTTATTATCGTCGTTATTATCGTCGTTAATATCGTCGTTATTATCGTCGTTAATATCGTCGTTATTATCGTCATTATCATCGATATTATCGTTGTTATTATCGTCGTTATTATCGTACTTAATATCGTCCTTATTATCGTCGTTAATATCGTCGTTATTATCGTTGCTAATATCGTCGTTATTATCGTCATAATTATCGTCGTTTTTATCGTCGTTTTATCGTCGTAATATTCGTCGTTAATACCGTCGTTATTATTGTCATTATCATCGATATTATCGTCGTTATTATCGTCGTTAATATCGTCGTTATTATCGTCGTTAATATCGTCGTTATAATCGTCATTATCATCGATATTATTGTTGTTATTATCGTCGTTATTATCGTACTTATTATCGTCCTTATTATCGTCGTTAATATCGTCGTTTTATCGTCGTTATTATCATAGTTATTATCGTGGTTATTATCCTTATTATCATCATTATAATCGTCTTTATTATCGTCATTATCATCGTTATTATTGTCGTTATTATCGTTATTATCATCGATATTATCGTCGTTATTATCGTCGTTAATATCGTCGTTACTATCGTCGTTAATATCGTCGTTATTATCGTCGTTATTATCGTCGTTATTTTCGTCCTTATTATCGTCCTTATTATCGTCGTTAATATCGTCGTTTTACCGTCGTTATTATCGTATGTATTATCGTCGTTATTATCCTTATTATCATCATTATTATCGTCTTTATTATCGTCATTATCATAGTTAATATTGTCGTTATTATCGTTATTATCATCGATATTATCGTGGTTATAATCGTCATTGTTATCAATAATATCGTCGTCATTATCGTCCTTGTTATCGTCGTTGATATCGTCGTTATTATCGTCGTTTTTATCGTCATTGTCATCGTTATTATCGTCGTTATTATCGTCGTTAATATCGTCGTTTTATCGTCGTTATTATCATCATTGGCATCGTTATTATCGTCGTTATTATCGTCGTTAATATCGTCGTTTTATCGTCGTAATATTCGTCGTTAATACCGTCGTTATTATCGTCATTATCATCGATATTATCGTCGTTATTATCGTCGTTAATATCGTCGTTATTATCGTCGTTAATATCGTCGTTATTATCGTCATTATCATCGATATTATCGTTGTTATTATCGTCGTTATTATCATACTTATTATCGTCCTTATTATCGTCGTTAATATCGTCGTTTTATCGTCGTTATTATCCTTATTATCATCATTATTATCGTCTTTATTATCGTCATTATCATCGTTATTATTGTCGTTATTATCGTTATTATCATTGTTATTATCGTCGTAATATTTGTCGATAATATCCTCGTTATTATCGTTGCTAATATCGTCGTTATTATCGTCATAATTATCGTCGTTTTTATCGTCGTTTTATCGTCGTTATTATCGTCGTTATTATCGTCGTTAATACCGTCGTTATTATCGTCATTATCATCGATATTATCGTCGTTATTATCGTCGTTAATATCGTCGTTATTATCGTTATTATCATCGATATTATCGTCGTTATTATCGTCGTTATTATCGTCGTTATTATCGTACTTATTATCGTCTTTAATATCGTCGTTTTATCGTCCTTATTATCGTCGTTAATATCGTCGTTTTACCGTCGTTATTATCGTATGTATTATCGTCGTTATTATCCTTATTATCATCATTATTATCGTCTTTATTATCGTCATTATCATAGTTAATATTGTCGTTATTATCGTTATTATCATCGATATTATCGTGGTTATAATCGTCATTGTTATCAATAATATCGTCGTCATTATCGTCCTTGTTATCGTCGTTGATATCGTCGTTATTATCGTCGTTTTTATCGTCATTGTCATCGTTATTATCGTCGTTATTATCGTCGTTAATATCGTCGTTATTATCGTCATTATCATCGATATTATCGTCGTCATTTTCGTCGTTATTATCGTACTTATTATCGTCCTTATTATCGTCGTTAATATCGTCGTTAATATCGTCGTTATTATCGTCATTATCATCGATATTATCGTCGTTATTATCGTCCTTATTATCGTCCTTATTATCGTCGTTAATATCGTCGTTTTATCGTCGTTATTATCGTCATTGGCATCGTTATTATCGTCGTTATTATCGTCGTTAATATCGTCGTTTTATCGTCGTAATATTCGTCGTTAATACCGTCGTTATTATCGTCATTATCATCGATATTATCGTCGTTATTATCGTCGTTAATATCGTCGTTATTATCGTCGTTAATATCGTCGTTATTATCGTCATTATCATCGATATTATCGTTGTTATTATCGTCGTTATTATCATACTTATTATCGTCCTTATTATCGTCGTTAATATCGTCGTTTTATCGTCGTTATTATCCTTATTATCATCATTATTATCGTCTTTATTATCGTCATTATCATCGTTATTATTGTCGTTATTATCGTTATTATCATTGTTATTATCGTCGTAATATTTGTCGATAATATCCTCGTTATTATCGTTGCTAATATCGTCGTTATTATCGTCATAATTATCGTCGTTTTTATCGTCGTTTTATCGTCGTTATTATCGTCGTTATTATCGTCGTTAATACCGTCGTTATTATCGTCATTATCATCGATATTATCGTCGTTATTATCGTCGTTAATATCGTCGTTATTATCGTTATTATCATCGATATTATCGTCGTTATTATCGTCGTTATTATCGTCGTTATTATCGTACTTATTATCGTCTTTAATATCGTCGTTTTATCGTCGTTATTATCGTAGTTATTATCGTCGTTATTATCCTTATTATCATCATTATTATCGTCTTTATTATCGTCATTATCATCGATATTATTGTCGTTATTATCGTTATTATCATCGTTATTATCGTCGTAATATTTGTCGTTAATATCGTCGTTATTATCGTTGCTAATATCGTCGTTATTATCGTCATAATTATCGTCGTTTTTATCGTCGTTTTATCGTCGTTATTATCGTCGTTATTATCGTCGTTAATATCGTCGTTATTATCGTCATTATCATCGATATTATCGTCTTTATTATCGTCGTTAATATCGTCGTTATTATCGTCATTATCATCGATATTATCGTCGTTATTATCGTCGTTATTATCGTCCTTATTTTCGTCGTTAATATCGTCGTTTTATCGTCGTTATTATCGTAGTTATTATCGTCGTTATTATCCTTATTATCATCATTATAATCGTCTTTATTATCGTCATTATCATCGATATTATCGTCGTTATTATCGTCGTTATTATCGTGATTATCATCGTTATTATCGTCGATATTATCGTCATAATTATAATAGTATTTATCGTCGTTTTATCGTCGTTATTATCGTCGTTATTATCGTCGTTAATACCGTCGTTATTATCGTCATTATCATCGATATTATCGTCGTTATTATCGTCGTTAATTTCGTCGTTATTATCGTCATTATCATCGATATTATCGTCGTTATTTTCGTCGTTATTATCGTACTTATTATCGTCCTTATTATCGTCGTTAATATCGTCGTTAATATCGTCGTTATTATCGACATTATCATCGATATTATCGTCGTTATTATCGTCCTTATTATCGTCCTTATTATCGTCGCTAATATCGTCGTTTTATCGTCGTTATTATCATCATTGTCATCGTTATTATCGTCTTCATTATCGTCGTTAATATCGTCGTTTTATCGTCGTAATATTCGTCGTTAATACCGTCGTTATTATCGTCATTATCATCGATATTATCGTCGTTATTATCGTCGTTAATATCGTCGTTACTATCGTCGTTAATATCGTCGTAATTATCGTCATTATCATCGATATTATCGTCTTTATTATCGTCGTTAATATCGTCGTTATTACCGTCATTATCATCGATATTATCGTCGTTATTATCGTCGTTATTATCGTCCTTATTTTCGTCGTTAATATCGTCGTTTTATCGTCGTTATTATCGTAGTTATTATCGTCGTTATTATCCTTATTATCATCATTATAATCGTCTTTATTATCGTCATTTTCATCGATATTATCGTCGTTATTATCGTCGTTATTATCGTGATTATCATCGTTATTATCGTCGCTATTATCGTCCTTATTATCGTCCTTATTATCGTCGATAATATCGTCGTTTTATCGTCGTTATTATCGTATTTATTATCGTCGTTATTATCCTTATTATCGTCGTTATTATCGTCGTTATTATCGTCGTTAATATCGTCATTATCATCATTATTATCGTCGTTATTATCGTCGTTAATATCGTCGTTATTATCGTCATTAACATCGATATTATCGTCGTTATTATCGTCGTTATTATCGTGATTATCATCGTTATTATCGTCGATATTATCGTCATAATTATAATAGTATTTATCGTCGTTTTATCGTCGTTATTATCGTCGTTATTATCGTCATTAATACCGTCGTTATTATCGTCATTATCATCGATATTATCGTCGTTATTATCGTCGTTAATTTCGTCGTTATTATTGTCATTATCATCGATATTATCGTCCTTATTTTCGTCGTTATTATCGTACTTATTATCGTCCTTATTATCGTCGTTAATATCGTCGTTGATATCGTCGTTATTATCGTCATTATCATCGATATTATCGTCGTTATTATCGTCCTTATTATCGTCCTTATTATCGTCGTTAATATCGTCGTTTTATCGTCGTTATTATCATCATTGTCATCGTTATTATCGTCGTCATTATCGTCGTTAATATCGTCGTTTTATCGTCGTAATATTCGTCGTTAATACCGTCGTTATTATCGTCATTGTCATCGATATTATCGTCGTTATTATCGTCGTTAATATCGTCGTTATTATCGTCGTTAATATCGTCGTTATTATCGTCATTATCATCGATATTATCGTTGTTATTATCGTCGTTATTATCGTACTTATTATCGTCCTTATTATCGTCGTTAATATCGTCGTTTTATCGTCGTTATTATCGTAGTTATTATCGTCGTTATTATCCTTATTATCATCATTATAATCGTCTTTATTGTCGTCATTATCATCGTTATTATTGTCGTTATTATCGTTATTATCATCGATATTATCGTCGTTATTATAGTCGTTATTATCGTCGTTATTTTCGTCGTTATTATCGTCCTTATTATCGTCGTTAATATCGTCGTTTTATCGTCGTTATTATCGTAGTTATTATCGTCGTTATTATCCTTATTATCATCATTATTATCGTCTTTATGATCGTCATTATCATCGTTATTATTGTCGTTATTATCGTTAATATCATCGTTATTATCGTCGTAATATTTGTCGTTAATATCGTCGTTATTATCGTTGCTAATATCGTCGTTATTATCGTCATAATTATCGTCGTTTTTATCGTCGTTATATCGTCGTTATTATCGTCGTTATTATCGTCGTTAATATCGTCGTTATTATCGTCATTATCTTCGATATTATCGTCGTTATTATCGTCGCTTTATCGTCGTTAATATCGTCGTTAATATCGTCATTTTATCGTCGTTAATATCGTCATTAACATCGATATTATCGTCGTTATTATCGTGATTATCATCGTAATTATCGTCGATATTATCGTCATAATTATAATAGTTTTTATCGTCCTTTTATCGTCGTTAATATCGTCGTTATTATCGTTGCTAATATCGTCGTTATTATCGTCATAATTATCGTCGTTTTTATCGTCGTTTTATCGTCGTTATTATCGTCGTTATTATCGTCGTTAATATCGTCGTTATTATCGTCATTATCTTCGATATTATCGTCGTTATTATCGTCGCTTTATCGTCGTTAATATCGTCGTTAATATCGTCGTTTTATCGTCGTTAATATCGTCGTTATTATCGTCATTAACATCGATATTATCGTCGTTATTATCGTGATTATCATCGTAATTATCGTCGATATTATCGTCATAATTATTATAGTTTTTATCGTCCTTTTATCGTCGTTAATATCGTCGTTATTATCGTTATTATCTTCGATATTATCGTCGTTATTATCGTCGCTTTATCGTCGTTAATATCGTCGTTAATATCGTCGTTAATATCGTCGTTATTATCGTCATTAACATCGATATTATCGTCGTTATTATCGTGATTATCATCGTAATTATCGTCGATATTATCGTCATAATTATAATAGTTTTTATCGTCCTTTTATCGTCGTTATTATCGTCGTTATTATCGTCGTTAATATCGTCGTTATTATCGTCATTATCATCGATATTATCGTCGTTATTATCATCCTTATTATCGTCCTTATTATCGTCGATAATATCGTCGTTTTATCGTCGTTATTATCGTAGTTATTATCGTCGTTATTATCCTTATTATCATCATTATTATCGTCTTTATTAGCGTCATTATCATCGTTATTATTGTCGTTATTATCGTTATTATCATCGTTATTATCGTCGTAATATTTGTCGTTAATATCGTCGTTATTATCGTTGCTAATATCGTCGTTATTATCGTCGTTTTATCGTCGTTATTATCGTCGTTATTATCGTCGTTAATATCGTCGTTATTATCGTCATTATCTTCGATATTATCGTCGTTATTATCGTCGCTTTATCGTCGTTAATATCGTCGTTAATATCGTCGTTTTATCGTCGTTAATATCGTCGTTATTATCGTCATTAACATCGATATTATCGTTGTTATTATCGTCGTTATTATCGTGATTATCATCGTAATTATCGTCGATATTATCGTCATAATTATAATAGTTTTTATCGTCCTTTTATCGTCGTTATTATCGTCGTTAATATCGTCGTTATTATCGTCATTATCATCGATATTAACGTCGTTATTATCGTCGTTATTTTCGTCCTTATTATCGTTCTTATTATCGTCGTTAATATCGTCGTTTTATCGTCGTTATTATCGTAGGTATTATCGTCGTTATTATCCTTATTATCATCATTATTATCGTCTTTATTATCGTCATTATCATCGTTATTATTGTCGTTATTATCGTTATTATCATCGTTATTATCGTTGTAATTTTTGTCGTTAATATCGTTGCTAATATCGTCGTTATTATCGTCATAATTATCGTCGTTTTTATCGTCGTTTTATCGTCGTTATTATCGTCGTTAATATCGTCGTTATTATCGTCATTATCATCGATATTATCGTCGTTATTATCGTCGTTATTATCGTCCTTATTATCGTCCTTATTATCGTCGTTAATATCGTCGTTTTATCGTCGTTATTATCGTAGGTATTATCGTCGTTATTATCCTTATTATCATCATTATTATCGTCTTTATTATCGTCATTATCATCGTTATTATTGTCGTTATTATCGTTATTATCATCGTTATTATCGTTGTAATTTTTGTCGTTAATATCGTTGCTAATATCGTCGTTATTATCGTCATAATTATCGTCGTTTTTATCGTCGTTTTATCGTCGTTATTATCGTCGTTAATATCGTCGTTATTATCGTCATTATCTTCGATATTATCGTCGTTATTATCGTCGCTTTATCGTCGTTAATATCGTCGTTAATATCGTCGTTATTATCGTCATTATCTTCGATATTATCGTCGTTATTATCGTCGTAATTTTCGTCCTTATTATCGTCTTTATTATCGTCGTTAATATCGTCGTTTTATCGTCGTTATTATCGTATGTATTATCGTCGTTATTATCCTTATTATCATCATTATTATCGTCTTTATTATCGTCATTATCATCGTTATTATTGTCGTTATTATCGTTATTATCATCGTTATTATCGTTGTAATTTTTGTCGTTAATATCGTTGCTAATATCGTCGTTATTATCGTCATAATTATCGTCGTTTTTATCGTCGTTTTATCGTCGTTATTATCGTCGTTAATATCGTCGTTATTATCGTCATTATCTTCGATATTATCGTCGTTATTATCGTCGCTTTATCGTCGTTAATATCGTCGTTAATATCGTCGTTTTATCGTCGTTAATATCGTCGTTATTTTCGTCATTAACATCGATATTATCGTCGTTATTATCGTGATTATCATCGTAATTATCGTCGATATTATCGTCATAATTATTATAGTTTTTATCGTCCTTTTATCGTCGTTAATATCGTCGTTATTATCGTCATTATCTTCGATATTATCGTCGTTATTATCGTCGCTTTATCGTCGTTAATATCGTCGTTAATATCGTCGTTAATATCGTCGTTATTATCGTCATTAACATCGATATTATCGTCGTTATTATCGTGATTATCATCGTAATTATCGTCGATATTATCGTCATAATTATAATAGTTTTTATCGTCCTTTTATCGTCGTTATTATCGTCGTTAATATCGTCGTTATTATCGTCATTATCATCGATATTATCGTCGTTATTATCGTCGTTATTTTCGTCCTTATTATCGTCCTTATTATCGTCGTTAATATCGTCGTTTTATCGTCGTTATTATCGTATGTATTATCGTCGTTATTATCCTTATTATCATAATTATTATCGTCTTTATTATCGTCATTATCATCGTTATTATTGTCGTTATTATCGTTATTATCATCGATATTATCGTGGTTATAATCGTCATTGTTATCAATAATATCGTCGTCATTATCGTCCTTGTTATCGTCGTTAATATCGTCGTTATTATCGTCGTTTTTATCGTCATTGTCATCGTTATTATCGTCGTTATTATCGTCGTTAATATCGTCGTTATTATCGTCATTATCATCGATATTATCGTCGTTATTATCGTCGCTTTATCGTCGTTAATATCGTCGTTTTATCGTCGTTATTATCGTCGTTATTATCGTCGTTAATATCGTCGTTATTATCGTCATTAACATCGATATTATCGTCGTTATTATCGTCGTTAATACCGTCGTTATTATCGTCATTATCATCGATATTATCGTCGTTATTATCGTCGTTAATACCGTCGTTATTATCGTCATTATCTTCGATATTATCGTCGTTATTATCGTCGTTAATATCGTCGTTATTATCGTCATTATCATCGATATTATCGTCGTTATTTTCGTCGTTATTATCGTACTTATTATCGTCCTTATTATCGTCGTTAATATCGTCGTTAATATCGTCGGTATTATCGTCATTATCATCGATATTATCGTCGTTATTATCGTCCTTATTATCGTCCTTATTATCGTCGTTAATATCGTCGTTTTATCGTCGTTATTATCGTCATTGGCATCGTTATTATCGTCGTCATTATCGTCGTTAATATCGTCGTTTTATCGTCGTAATATTCGTCGTTAATACCGTCGTTATTATTGTCATTATCATCGATATTATCGTCGTTATTATCGTCGTTAATATCGTCGTTATTATCGTCGTTAATATCGTCGTTATTATCGTCATTATCATCGATATTATTGTTGTTATTATCGTCGTTATTATCGTACTTATTATCGTACTTATTATCGACGTTAATATCGTCGTTTTATCGTCGTTATTATCATAGTTATTATCGTGGTTATTATCCTTATTATCATCATTATAATCGTCTTTATTATCGTCATTATCATCGTTATTATTGTCGTTATTATCGTTATTATCATCGATATTATCGTCGTTATTATCGTCGTTAATATCGTCGTTATTATCGTCGTTAATATCGTCGTTATTATCGTCATTATCATCGATATTATCGTTGTTATTATCGTCGTTATTATCGTACTTATTATCGTCCTTATTGTCGTCGTTAATATCGTCGTTATTATCGTTGCTCATATCGTCGTTATTATCGTCATAATTATCGTCGTTTTTATCGTCGTTTTATCGTCGTTATTATCGTCGTTATTATCGTCGTTAATATCGTCGTTATCATCGTCATTATCATCGATATTATCGTCGTTATTATCGTCGCTTTATCGTCGTTAATATCGTCGTTTTATCGTCGTTATTATCGTCGTTATTATCATCGTTAATATCGTCGTTATTATCGTCATTAACATCGATATTATCGTCGTTATTATCGTCGTTATTATCGTCGTTAATATCGTCGTTATTATCGTCGTTAATATCGTCGTTATTATCGTCATTATCATCGATATTATCGTTGTTATTATCGTCGTTATTATCGTACTTATTATCGTCCTTATTATCGTCGTTAATATCGTCGTTATTATCGTTGCTAATATCGTCGTTATTATCGTCATAATTATCGTCGTTTTTATCGTCGTTTTATCGTCGTTATTATCGTCGTTATTATCGTCATTAACATCGATATTATCGTCGTTATTATCGTCATTGTCATCGATAATATCGTCGTCATTATCGTCCTTGTTATCGTCGTTAATATCGTCGTTATTATCGTCGTTATTCTCGTCATTGTCATCGTTATTATCGTCGTAATTATCGTCCTTGTTATCGTCGTTAATATCGTCGTTATTATCGTCGTTATTATCGTCATTGTCATCGTTATTATCATCGATATTATCGTCGTTATTATCGTCGCATTATCGTCGTTAATATCGTCGTTAATATCGTCGTTTTATCGTCGTTAATATCGTCGTTATTATCGTCATTATCATCGATATTATCGTCGTTATTATCGTCCTTATTATAGTCCTTATTATCGTCGTTAATATCGTCGTTTTATCGTCGTTATTATCGTCGTTATTATCGTCGTTATTATCGTCATTAACATCGATATTATCGTCGTTATTATCGTCATTGTCATCGATAATATCGTCCTCATTATCGTCCTTGTTATCGTCGTTAATATCGTCGTTATTATCGTCATTATCATCGATATTATCGTCGTTATTATCGTCGCTTTATCGTCGTTAATATCGTCGTTAATATCGTCGTTATTATCGTCGTTAATATCGTCGTTATTATCGTCATTATCATCGATATTATCGTCGTTATTATCGTCGCTTTATCGTCGTTAATATCGTCGTTAATATCGTCGTTTTATCGTCGTTAATATCGTCGTTATTATCGTCATTATCATCGATATTATCGTCGTTATTATCGTCCTTATTATCGTCCTTATTATCGTCGTTAATATCGTCGTTTTATCGTCGTTATTATCGTCGCTTTATTGTCGTTAATATCGTCGTTATTATCGTCATTATCATCGATATTATCGTCGTTATTATCGTCGTTATTATCGTCCTTATTATCGTCCTTATTATCGTCGATAATATCGTCGTTTTATCGTCGTTATTATCGTAGTTATTATCGTCGTTATTATCCTTATTATAATCATTATTATCGTCGTTATTATCGTCATTATCATCGATAATATCGTCGTTATTATCGTCGCTTTATCGTCGTTAATATCGTCGTTAATATCGTCGTTTTATCGTCGTAAATATCGTCTTTATTATCGTCATTATCATCGATATTATCGTCGTTATTATCGTCCTTATTATCGTCCTTATTATCGTCGTTAATATCGTCGTTTTATCGTCGTTATTATCGTCGTTATTATCGTCGTTAATATCGTCGTTATTATCGTCGTTTTTTCGTCGTTAATATCGTCGTTATTATCGTCATTAACATCGATATTATCGTCGTTATTATCGTCATTGTCATCGATAATATCGTCGTCATTATCGTCCTTGTTATCGTCGTTAATATCGTCGTTATTATCGTAGTTATTATCGTCGTTATTATCCTTATTATCATCATTATTATCGTCGTTATTATCGTCGTTATTATCGTCGCTTTATCGTCGTTAATATCGTCGTTTTATCGTCGTTATTATCGTCGTTAATATCGTCGTTATTATCGTCATTAACATCGATATTATCGTCATTATTATCGTCGTTATTATCGTGATTATCATCGTTATTATCGTCATAATTGTAATAGTATTTATCGTCGTTTTATTGTCGTTATAATCGTCGTTATTATCGTCGTTAATATCGTCGTTATTATCGTCATTATCATCGATATTATCGTCGTTATTATCGTCCTTATTATCGTCTTTATTATCGTCGATAAAATCGTCGTTTTATCGTCGTTATTATCGTAGTTATTATCGTCGATATTATCCTTATTATCATCATTATTATCGTCCTTGTTATGGTCGTTAATATCGTCGTTATTATCGTCGTTATTATCGTTATTGTCATCGTTATTATCGTCGTCATTATCGTCGTTAATATCGTCGTTTTATCGTCGTAATAATCGTCGTTAATACTATCGTTATTATCGTCATTATCATCGATATTATCGTCGTTATTATCGTCGTTAATATCGTCGTTATTATCGTCATTATCATCGATATTATCGTCGTTATTATCGTCGCTTTATCGTCGTTAATATCGTCGTTAATATCGTCGTTTTATCGTCGTTAATATCGTCGTTATTATCGTCATTAACATCGATATTATCGTCGTTATTATCGTCCTTATTATCGTCCTTATTATCGTCGTTAATATGGTCGTTTTATCGTCGTTATTATCGTCGTTAATATCGTCGTTATTATCGTCATTAACATCGATATTATCGTCGTTATTATCGTCATTGTCATCGATAATATCGTCGTCATTATCGTCCTTGTTATCGTCGTTAATATCGTCGTTATTATCGTCGTTATTATCGTCATTGTCATCGTTATTATCGTCGTCATTATCGTCCTTGTTATCGTCGTTAATATCGTCGTTATTATCGTCGTTATTATCGTCATTGTCATCGTTATTATCATCGATATTATCGTCGTTATTATCGTCGCTTTATCGTCGTTAATATCGTCGTTAATATCGTCGTTTTATCGTCGTTAATATCGTCGTTATTATCGTCATTATCATCGATATTATCGTCGTTATTATCGTCCTTATTATAGTCCTTATTATCGTCGTTAATATCGTCGTTTTATCGTCGTTATTATCGTCGTTATTATCGTCGTTATTATCGTCATTAACATCGATATTATCGTCGTTATTATCGTCATTGTCATCGATAATATCGTCCTCATTATCGTCCTTGTTATCGTCGTTAATATCGTCGTTATTATCGTCATTATCATCGATATTATCGTCGTTATTATCGTCGCTTTATCGTCGTTAATATCGTCGTTAATATCGTCGTTATTATCGTCGTTAATATCGTCGTTATTATCGTCATTATCATCGATATTATCGTCGTTATTATCGTCGCTTTATCGTCGTTAATATCGTCGTTAATATCGTCGTTTTATCGTCGTTAATATCGTCGTTATTATCGTCATTATCATCGATATTATCGTCGTTATTATCGTCCTTACTATCGTCCTTATTACCGTCGTTAATATCGTCGTTTTATCGTCGTTATTATCGTCGTTATTATCGTCGTTAATATCGTCGTTATTATCGTCATTGACATCGATATTATCGTCGTTATTATCGTCATTGTCATCGATAATATCGTCGTCATTATCGTCCTTGTTATCGTCGTTAATATCGTCGTTATTATCGTCGTTATTATCGTCATTGTCATCGTTATTATCGTCGTCATTATCGTCGTTAATATCGTCGTTTTATCATCGTAATATGCGTCGTTAATACCGTCGTTATTATCGTCATTATCATCGATATTATCGTCGTTATTATCGTCGTTTATATCGTCGTTATTATCGTCATTATCATCGATATTATCGTCGTTATTATCGTCGCTTTATCGTCGTTAATATCGTCGTTAATATCGTCGTTTTATCGTCGTTAATATCGTCGTTATTATCGTCATTAACATCGATATTATCGTCGTTATTATCGTCCTTATTATCGTCCTTATTATCGTCGTTAATATGGTCGTTTTGTCGTCGTTATTATCGTCGTTAATATTGTCGTTATTATCGTCATTAACATCGATATTATCGTCGTTATTATCGTCATTGTCATCGATAATATCGTCGTCATTATCGTCCTTGTTATCGTCGTTAATATCGTCGTTATTATCGTCGTTATTATCGTCATTGTCATCGTTATTATCTTCGTCATTATCGTCGTTAATTTCGTCGTTTTATCGTCGTAATATTCGTCGTTAATACCGTCGTTATTATCGTCATTATCATCGATATTATCGTCGTTATTATCGTCGTTAATATCGTCGTTATTATCGTCATTATCATCGATATTATCGTCGTTATTATCGTCGCTTTATTGTCGTTAATATCGTCGTTATTATCGTCATTATCATCGATATTATAGTCGTTATTATCGTCGTTATTATCGTCCTTATTATCGTCCTTATTATCGTCGATAATATCGTCGTTTTATCGTCGTTATTATCGTAGTTATTATCGTCGTTATTATCCTTATTATAATCATTATTATCGTCGTTATTATCGTCATTATCATCGATAATATCGTCGTTATTATCGTCCTTATTATCGTCCTTATTATCGTCGTTAATATCGTCGTTTTATCGTCGTTATTATTGTCGTTATTATCGTCGTTAATATCGTCGTTATTATCGTCATTAACATCGATATTGTCGTCGTTATTATCGTCATTGTCATCGAACATATCGTCGTCATTATCGTCCTTGTTATCGTCGTTAATATCGTCGTTATTATCGTCGTTATTATCGTCATTGTCATCGTTATTATCGTCGATATTATCGTCATAATTATAATAGTATTTATCGTTGTTATATCGTCGTTATTATCGTCGTTATTATCGTCGTTAATATCGTCGTTATTATCGTCATTATCATCGATATTATCGTCGTTATTATCGTCCTTATTATCGTCCTTATTATCGTCGTTATTATCGTCATTATCATCATTATTATCGTCGTTATTATCGTCGTTATTATCGTCATTAACATCGATATTATCGTCGTTATTATCGTCCTTATTATCGTCCTTATTATCGTCGTTAATATGGTCGTTTTATCGTCGTTATTATCGTCGTTAATATCGTCGTTATTATCGTCATTAACATCGATATTATCGTCGTTATTATCGTCATTGTCATCGATAATATCGTCGTCATTATCGTCCTTGTTATCGTCGTTAATATCGTCGTTATTATCGTCGTTATTATCGTCATTGTCATCGTTATTATCGTCGTCATTATTGTCGGTAATATCGTCGTTTTATCGTCGTAATATTCGTCGTTAATACCGTCGTTATTATCGTCATTATCATCGATATTATCGTCGTTATTATCGTCGTTAATATCGTCGTTATTATCGTCATTATCATCGATATTATCGTCGTTATTATCGTCGCTTTATCGTCGTTAATATCGTCGTTAATATCGTCGTTTTATCGTCGTTAATATCGTCGTTATTATCGTCCTTATTATCGTCCTTATTATCGTCGTTAATATCGTCGTTTTATCGTCGTTATTATCGTCGTTATTATCGTCGTTAATATCGTCGTTATTATCGTCATTAACATCGATATTATCGTCGTTATTATCGTCATTGTCATCGATAATATCGTCGTCATTATCGTCCTTGTTATCGTCGTTAATATCGTCGTTATTATCGTCGTTATAATCGTCATTGTCATCGTTATTATCGTCGTTATTATCGTCATAATTATAATAGTATTTATCGTTGTTTTATCGTCGTTATTATCGTCGTTATTATCGTCGTTAATATCGTCGTTATTATCGTCATTATCATCGATATTATCGTCGTTATTATCGTCGCTTTATCGTCGTTAATATCTTCGTTAATATCGTCGTTATTATCGTCGTTATTATCGTCGTTAATATCGTCGTTATTATCGTCATTATCATCGATATTATCGTCGTTATTATCGTCCTTATTATCGTCCTTATTATCGTCGTTAATATCGTCGTTTTATCGTCGCTATTATCGTCATTGTCATCGTTAATATAGTCGTCATTATCGTCGTTAATATCGTCGCTTTATCGTCGTTAATATCGTCGTTAATATCGTCGTTTTATCGTCGTTAATATCGTCGTTATTATCGTCATTAACATCGATATTATCGTCGTTATTATCGTCATTGTCATCGATAATATCGTCGTCATTATCGTCCTTGTTATCGTCGTTAATATCGTCGTTATTATCGTCATTATCATCGATATTATCGTCGTTATTATCGTCGCTTTATCGTCATTAATATCGTCGTTAATATCGTCGTTATTATCGTCGTTAATATCGTCGTTATTATCGTCATTATCATCGATATTATCGTCGTTATTATCGCCGTTATTATCGTCCTTATTATCGTCCTTATTATCGTCGATATTATCGTCGTATTATCGTCGTTATTATCGTAGTTATTATCGTCGTTAATATCGTCGTTTTATCGTCGTTATTATCGTAGTTATTATCGTCGTTATTATCGTAGTTATTATCGTCGTTATTATCCTTATTATCATCATTATAATCGTCTTTATTATCGTCATTATCATCGATATTATCGTCGTTATTATCGTCGTTATTATCGTCCTTATTATCGTCGTTAATATCGTCGTTTTATCGTCGTTATTATCGTAGTTATTATCGTCGTTATTATCCTTATTATCATCATTATTATCGTCTTTATTATCGTCATTATCATCGTTATTATTGTCGTTATTATCGTTATTATCATCGTTATTATCGTCGTTAATATCGTCGTCATTATCGTTGTTATTATCGTCATTATCATCGATATTATCGTCGTTATTATCGTCGCTTTATCGTCGTTAATATCGTCGTTAATATCGTCGTTTTATCGTCGTTAATATCGTCGTTATTATCGTCATTATCATCGATATTATCGTCGTTATTATCGTCCTTATTATAGTCCTTATTATCGTCGTTAATATCGTCGTTTTATCGTCGTTATTATCGTCGTTATTATCGTCGTTATTATCGTCATTAACATCGATATTATCGTCGTTATTATCGTCATTGTCATCGATAATATCGTCCTCATTATCGTCCTTGTTATCGTCGTTAATATCGTCGTTATTATCGTCATTATCATCGATATTATCGTCGTTATTATCGTCGCTTTATCGTCGTTAATATCGTCGTTAATATCGTCGTTATTATCGTCGTTAATATCGTCGTTATTATCGTCATTATCATCGATATTATCGTCGTTATTATCGTCGCTTTATCGTCGTTAATATCGTCGTTAATATCGTCGTTTTATCGTCGTTAATATCGTCGTTATTATCGTCATTATCATCGATATTATCGTCGTTATTATCGTCCTTACTATCGTCCTTATTACCGTCGTTAATATCGTCGTTTTATCGTCGTTATTATCGTCGTTATTATCGTCGTTAATATCGTCGTTATTATCGTCATTGACATCGATATTATCGTCGTTATTATCGTCATTGTCATCGATAATATCGTCGTCATTATCGTCCTTGTTATCGTCGTTAATATCGTCGTTATTATCGTCGTTATTATCGTCATTGTCATCGTTATTATCGTCGTCATTATCGTCGTTAATATCGTCGTTTTATCATCGTAATATGCGTCGTTAATACCGTCGTTATTATCGTCATTATCATCGATATTATCGTCGTTATTATCGTCGTTTATATCGTCGTTATTATCGTCATTATCATCGATATTATCGTCGTTATTATCGTCGCTTTATCGTCGTTAATATCGTCGTTAATATCGTCGTTTTATCGTCGTTAATATCGTCGTTATTATCGTCATTAACATCGATATTATCGTCGTTATTATCGTCCTTATTATCGTCCTTATTATCGTCGTTAATATGGTCGTTTTGTCGTCGTTATTATCGTCGTTAATATTGTCGTTATTATCGTCATTAACATCGATATTATCGTCGTTATTATCGTCATTGTCATCGATAATATCGTCGTCATTATCGTCCTTGTTATCGTCGTTAATATCGTCGTTATTATCGTCGTTATTATCGTCATTGTCATCGTTATTATCTTCGTCATTATCGTCGTTAATTTCGTCGTTTTATCGTCGTAATATTCGTCGTTAATACCGTCGTTATTATCGTCATTATCATCGATATTATCGTCGTTATTATCGTCGTTAATATCGTCGTTATTATCGTCATTATCATCGATATTATCGTCGTTATTATCGTCGCTTTATTGTCGTTAATATCGTCGTTATTATCGTCATTATCATCGATATTATAGTCGTTATTATCGTCGTTATTATCGTCCTTATTATCGTCCTTATTATCGTCGATAATATCGTCGTTTTATCGTCGTTATTATCGTAGTTATTATCGTCGTTATTATCCTTATTATAATCATTATTATCGTCGTTATTATCGTCATTATCATCGATAATATCGTCGTTATTATCGTCCTTATTATCGTCCTTATTATCGTCGTTAATATCGTCGTTTTATCGTCGTTATTATTGTCGTTATTATCGTCGTTAATATCGTCGTTATTATCGTCATTAACATCGATATTGTCGTCGTTATTATCGTCATTGTCATCGAACATATCGTCGTCATTATCGTCCTTGTTATCGTCGTTAATATCGTCGTTATTATCGTCGTTATTATCGTCATTGTCATCGTTATTATCGTCGATATTATCGTCATAATTATAATAGTATTTATCGTTGTTATATCGTCGTTATTATCGTCGTTATTATCGTCGTTAATATCGTCGTTATTATCGTCATTATCATCGATATTATCGTCGTTATTATCGTCCTTATTATCGTCCTTATTATCGTCGTTATTATCGTCATTATCATCATTATTATCGTCGTTATTATCGTCGTTATTATCGTCATTAACATCGATATTATCGTCGTTATTATCGTCCTTATTATCGTCCTTATTATCGTCGTTAATATGGTCGTTTTATCGTCGTTATTATCGTCGTTAATATCGTCGTTATTATCGTCATTAACATCGATATTATCGTCGTTATTATCGTCATTGTCATCGATAATATCGTCGTCATTATCGTCCTTGTTATCGTCGTTAATATCGTCGTTATTATCGTCGTTATTATCGTCATTGTCATCGTTATTATCGTCGTCATTATTGTCGGTAATATCGTCGTTTTATCGTCGTAATATTCGTCGTTAATACCGTCGTTATTATCGTCATTATCATCGATATTATCGTCGTTATTATCGTCGTTAATATCGTCGTTATTATCGTCATTATCATCGATATTATCGTCGTTATTATCGTCGCTTTATCGTCGTTAATATCGTCGTTAATATCGTCGTTTTATCGTCGTTAATATCGTCGTTATTATCGTCCTTATTATCGTCCTTATTATCGTCGTTAATATCGTCGTTTTATCGTCGTTATTATCGTCGTTATTATCGTCGTTAATATCGTCGTTATTATCGTCATTAACATCGATATTATCGTCGTTATTATCGTCATTGTCATCGATAATATCGTCGTCATTATCGTCCTTGTTATCGTCGTTAATATCGTCGTTATTATCGTCGTTATAATCGTCATTGTCATCGTTATTATCGTCGTTATTATCGTCATAATTATAATAGTATTTATCGTTGTTTTATCGTCGTTATTATCGTCGTTATTATCGTCGTTAATATCGTCGTTATTATCGTCATTATCATCGATATTATCGTCGTTATTATCGTCGCTTTATCGTCGTTAATATCTTCGTTAATATCGTCGTTATTATCGTCGTTATTATCGTCGTTAATATCGTCGTTATTATCGTCATTATCATCGATATTATCGTCGTTATTATCGTCCTTATTATCGTCCTTATTATCGTCGTTAATATCGTCGTTTTATCGTCGCTATTATCGTCATTGTCATCGTTAATATAGTCGTCATTATCGTCGTTAATATCGTCGCTTTATCGTCGTTAATATCGTCGTTAATATCGTCGTTTTATCGTCGTTAATATCGTCGTTATTATCGTCATTAACATCGATATTATCGTCGTTATTATCGTCATTGTCATCGATAATATCGTCGTCATTATCGTCCTTGTTATCGTCGTTAATATCGTCGTTATTATCGTCATTATCATCGATATTATCGTCGTTATTATCGTCGCTTTATCGTCATTAATATCGTCGTTAATATCGTCGTTATTATCGTCGTTAATATCGTCGTTATTATCGTCATTATCATCGATATTATCGTCGTTATTATCGCCGTTATTATCGTCCTTATTATCGTCCTTATTATCGTCGATATTATCGTCGTATTATCGTCGTTATTATCGTAGTTATTATCGTCGTTAATATCGTCGTTTTATCGTCGTTATTATCGTAGTTATTATCGTAGTTATTATCGTCGTTATTATCCTTATTATCATCATTATTATCGTCTTTATTATCGTCATTATCATCGTTATTATTGTCGTTATTATCGTTATTATCATCGTTATTATCGTCGTTAATATCGTCGTCATTATCGTTGTTATTATCGTCATTATCATCGATATTATCGTCGTTATTATCGTCGCTTTATCGTCGTTAATATCGTCGTTTTATCGTCGTTATTATCGTCGTTATTATCGTCGTTAATATCGTCGTTATTATCGTAATTAACATCGATATTATCGTCGTTATTATCGTCGTTAATACCGTCGTTATTATCGTCATTAACATCGATATTATCGTCGTTATTATCGTCGTTAATATCGTCGTTATTATCGACATTATCATCGATATTATCGTCGTTATTATCGTCCTTATTATCGTCCTTATTATCGTCGTTAATATCGTCGTTTTATCGTCGTTATTATCGTCATTGGCATCGTTATTATCGTCGTCATTATCGTCGTTAATATCGTCGTTTTATCGTCGTAATATTCGTCGTTAATACCGCCGTTATTATTGTCATTATCATCGATATTATCGTCGTTATTATCGTCGTTAATATCGTCGTTATTATCGTCGTTAATATCGTCGTTATTATCGTCATTATCATCGATATTATCGTTGTTATTATCGTCGTTATTATCGTACTTATTATCGTCCTTATTATCGTCGTTAATATCGTCGTTTTATCGTCGTTATTATCATAGTTATTATCGCGGTTATTATCCTTATTATCATCATTATAATCGTCTTTATTATCGTCATTATCATCGTTATTATTGTCGTTATTATCGTTATTATCATCGATATTATCGTCGTTATTATCGTCGTTAATATCGTCGTTATTATCGTCGTTAATATCGTCGTTATTATCGTCATTATCATCGATATTATCGTCGTTATTATCGTCGCTTTATCGTCGTTAATATCGTCGTTTTATCGTCGTTATTATTGTCGTTATTATCGTCGTTAATATCGTCGTTATTATCGTCATTAACATCGTCGTTATTATCGTGATTATCGTCGATATTATCGTCATAATTATAATAGTATTTATCGTCGTTATTATCGTCATTATCATCGATATTATCGTCGTTACTATCGTCCTTATTATCGTCCTTATTATCGTCGATAATATCGTCGTTTTATCGTCGTTATTATCGTAGTTATTATCGTCGTTATTATCCTTATTATCATCATTATTATCGTCGTTATTATTGTCGTTAATATCGTCATTATCATCATTATTATCGTCGTTATTATCGTCGTTATTATCGTCGTTAATATCGTCGTTATTATCGTCATTAACATCGATATTATCGTCGTTATTATCGTGATTATCATCGTTATTATCGTCGATATTATCGTCATAATTATAATAGTATTTATCGTCGTTTTATCGTCGTTATTATCGTCGTTATTATCGTCGTTAATACCGTCGTTATTATCGTCATTATCATCGATATTATCGTCGTTATTATCGTCGTTAATATCGTCGTTTTATCGTCGTAATATTCGTCGTTAATACCGTCGTTATTATTGTCATTATCATCGATATTATCGTCGTTATTATCGTCGTTAATATCGTCGTTATTATGGTCGTTAATATCGTCGTTTTATCGTCGTTATTATCCTTATTATCATCATTATTATCGTCTTTATTATCGTCATTATCATCGTTATTATTGTCGTTATTATCGTTATTATCATCGTTATTATCGTCGTAATATTTGTCGATAATATCGTCGTTATTATCGTTGCTAATATCGTCGTTATTATCGTCATAATTATCGTCGTTTTTATCGTCGTTTTATCGTCGTTATTATCGTCGTTATTATCGTCGTTATTATCGTCATTAACATCGATATTATCGTCGTTATTATCGTCGCTTTATCGTCGTTAATATCGTCGTTTTATCGTCGTTATTATCGTCGTTAATATCGTCGTTATTATCGTCATTAACATCGATATTATCGTCGTTATTATCGTCGCTTTATCGTCGTTAATATCGTCGTTTTATCGTCGTTATTATCGTCGTTAATATCGTCGTTATTATCGTCATTAACATCGATATTATCGTCGTTATTATCGTCGTTATTATCGTCGTTAATATCGTCGTTATTATCGTCATTATCATCGATATTATCGTCGTTATTATCGTCCTTTTTATCGTCCTTATTATCGTCGATAATATCGTCGTTTTATCGTCGTTATTATCGTCGCTTTATCGTCGTTAATATCGTCGTTTTATCGTCGTTATTATCGTCGTTAATATCGTCGTTAATATCGTCGTTATTATCGTCATTATCATCGATATTATCGTCGTTATTATCGTCCTTATTATCGTCCTTATTATCGTCGTTAATATCGTCGTTTTATCGTCGTTATTATCGTCGTTAATTTCGTCGTTATTATCGTCATTAACATCGATATTATTGTCGTTATTATCGTCATTGTCATCGATAATATCGTCGTTATAATCGTCGTTATTATCGTCGTTATTACGTCGGTATTATCGAAATTATTATCGTCGTTATTATCGTCGTTATTATCGTCGTTATTATTGTCGTTATTATCGTCGTTATTATCGTCGTTATTATCTTCGTTTTTATCGTCCTTATTATCGTCGTTATTATCGTCCTTATTATCGTCGTTATTATCGTCCTTATTATCGTCCTTATTATCGTCGTTAATATCGTCGTTTTATCGTCGTTATTATCGTCGTTATTATCGTCGTTAAAATCGTCGTTATTATTGTCATTATCATCGTTGTTATCGGCGTTAATATCGTCATTATCATAGTTATTATCGTCAAAATTATCGTCGTCAATGTCGTCGTTATTATCCTCATAATTATCGTCGTTAATATCGACGTTATTTTGTCATTATCATCGTTGTTATCGTCGTTATTATCGTCGTTATTATCTTCGATATAACGTTATTATCGTCGTTATAATCAACGTTAATATCATCGCTATTATCGTCGTTATAATCGTCGTTGTTATCGTCGATATTATCGTCGTTATTATCGTCATTATCATCGTTGTTATCGTCGTTATTATCGTCGTTATTATCTTCGATATAACGTTATTATCGTCGTTATCATCAACGTTAATATCATCGCTATTATCGTCGTTATTATCGTCGTTATTCTCGTCGATATTATCGTCGTTATTATCGTCGATATTATTGTCGTTATTATCGTCGTTATTATCTTCGATATAACCTTATTATCGTCGTTATAATCAACGTTAATATCATCGCTATTATCGTCGCTATTATCGTCGTTATTTTGTCCATATCATCGTTGTTATCGTCGTTAAAATCGTCATTATCATAGTTATTATCGTCAAAATTATCGTCGTTAATGTCGTCGTTATTATCGACGGTATTATCATCGTTGTTATCGTCATTATTATCCTCATAATTATCGTCGATATTATCGTCGTTATTATCGTCATTATCATCGTTGTTATCGTCGTTATTATCGTCGTTATTATCTTCGATATAACGTTATTATCGTCGTTATCATCAACGTTAATATCATCGCTATTATCGTCGTTATTATCGTCGTTATTCTCGTCGATATTATCGTCGTTATTATCGTCGATATTATCGTCGTTATTATCGTCGTTATTATCTTCGATATAACCTTATTATCGTCGTTATAATCAACGTTAATATCATCGCTATTATCGTCGCTATTATCGTCGTTATTTTGTCCATATCATCGTTGTTATCGTCGTTAAAATCGTCATTATCATAGTTATTATCGTCAAAATTATCGTCGTTAATGTCGTCGTTATTATCGACGGTATTATCATCGTTGTTATCGTCATTATTATCCTCATAATTATCGTCGTTAATATCGTCGTTATTTCGTCATTATCATCGTTGTTATCGTCGTTATTATCGTCGTTATTATCTTCGATATAACGTTATTATCGTCGTTATAATCAACGTTAATATCATCGCTATTATCGTCGTTATTATCGTCGTTGTTATCGTCGATATTATCGTCGTTATTATCGTCATTATTATCGTCGATATTATCGTCGTTATTATCGTCGGCATTATCGTCTTTAATATCGTCGATATTATCGTCATTATCATCGTTGTTATCGTCGTTAATATCGTCGTTTTTTCGTCATTATCATCGTTGTTATCGTGGTTATTAGCGTCATTATCATAGTTATTATCGTCAAAATTATCGTCGTCAATATCGTCGTTAATATCGTCGTTATTATCGTCATTATCATCGTTGTTATCGGCGTTAATATCGTCATTATCATAGTTATTATCGTCAAAATTATCGTCGTCAATGTCGTCGTTATTATCCTCATAATTATCGTCGTTAATATCGACGTTATTTTGTCATTATCATCGTTGTTATCTTTGTTATTATCGTCATTATTATCGTCGATATTATCGTCGTTATTATCGTCATTTTCATCGTTGTTATCTTCGTTATTATCCTCATATTTATCGTCGTTAATATCGTCGTTATTTCGTCATTATCATCGTTGTTATCGTCGTTATTATCGTCGTTATTATCGTCGATATTATCGTCGTTATTATCGTCGACATTATCGTCTTTAATATCGTCGTTATCATCGTTATTATCATCGTTGTTATCGTCGTTATTATCCTCATAATTATCGTCGGTAATATCGTCGTTATTTCGTCATTATCATCGTTGTTATCGTTGTTATTATCGTCATTATTATCGTCGATATTATCGTCGTTATTATCGTCATTTTCATCGTTGTTATCTTCGTTATTATCCTCATAATTATCGTCGTTAATATCGTCGTTATTTCGTCATTATCATCGTTGTTATCGGCGTTATTATCCTCATAATTATTTTCGTTAATATCGTCGTTAATATCGTCATTATCATAGTTATTATCGTCGAAATTATCGTCAAAATTATCGTCGTTAATGTCTTCGTTATTATCGTCGTTATTATTGTCGTTAATATCGTCGTTATTATCGTCATTATAATCGTTGTTATCGTCGTTATTATCCTCATAATTATCGTCGTTAATATCGTCGTTATTATCGTCGTTATTATCATCGTTGTTATCGTCGTTATTATCCTTATAATTATCGTCGTTAATATCGACGTTATTTTGTCATTATCATCGTTGTTATCGTCGTTATTATCGTCGTTATTATCTTCGATATAACGTTATGATCGTCGTTAAAATCAACGTTAATATCATCACTATTATTGTCGTTAATATCGTCGTTATTATTGTCATTATCATCGTTGTTATCGTCGTTAATATCGTCATTATCATAGTTATTATCGTCAAAATTATCGTCGTCAATGTCGTAGTTATTATCGTCGTTATTATCATCGTTGTTATCGTCGTTATTATCCTCATAATTATCGTCGTTAATATCGACGTTATTTTGTCATTATCAACGTTGTTATCGTCGTTATTATCGTCGTTATTATCTTCGATATATCGTTATTATAGTCGTTATAATCAACGTTAATATCATCGCTATTATCGTCGTTATTATCGTCGTTATTATCGTCGATATTATCGTCGTTATTATCGTCGATATTATCGTCGTTATTATCGTCGTCATTATCGTCGTTAATATCGTCGTTATTATTGTCATTATCATCGTTGTTATATTCGTTAATATCGTCATTATCATAGTTATTATCGTAAAATTATCGTCGTCAATGTCGTCGTTATTATCGTCGATATTATCGTCGTTATTATAGTTGTCATTATCGTCGTTATTATCGTCGTTATTATCATCGTTATTATCATCGTTGTTATCGTCGTTATTATCCTCATAATTATCGTCGTTAATATCGACGTTATATTGTCATTATCATCGTTGTTATCGTCGTTATTATCCTCATAATTATCGTCGTCAATATCGTCGTTATTTCGTCATTATCATCGTTGTTATCGTCGTTATTATCGTCGTTATTATCTTCGATATAACGTTATTATCGTCGTTATAATCAACGTTAATATCATCGCTATTATCGTCGTTATAATCGTCGTTATTTCGTCATTATCATCGATGTTATCGTCGTTATTATCGTCGTTATTATCTTCGATATAACGTTATTATCGTCGTTATAATCAACGTTAATATCATCGCTATTATCGTCGTTATTATCGTCGTTGTTATCGCCGATATTATCGTCGTTATTATCGTCATTATCATCGTTGTTATCGTCGTTAATATCGTCATTATCATAGTTATTATCGTCATTATCATAGTTATTATCGTCAAAATTATCGTCGTCAATGTCGTCGTTATTATCGTCGATATTATCGTCGTTATTATAGTCGTCATTATCGTCGTTATTATCGTCGTTATTATCATCGTTATTATCATCGTTGTTATCGTCGTTATTATCCTCATAATTATCGTCGTTAATATCGACGTTATTTTGTCATTATCATCGTTGTTATCATCGTTATTATCCTCATAATTATCGTCGTTAATATCGTCGTTATTTCGTCATTATCATCGTTGTTATCGTCGTTATTATCGTCGTTATTATCTTCGATATAACGTTATTATCGTCGTTTTAATCAACGTTAATATCATCGCTATTATCGTCGTTATTATCGTCGTTGTTATCGTCGATATTATCGTCGTTATTATCGTCATTATCATCGTTGTTATCGTCGTTATTATCGTCGTTATTATCTTCGATATAACGTTATTATCGTCGTTATCATCAACGTTAATATCATCGCTATTATCGTCGTTATTATCGTCGTTATTCTCGTCGATATTATCGTCGTTATTATCGTCGATATTATCGTCGTTATTATCGTCGTTATTATCTTCGATATAACCTTATTATCGTCGTTATTATCGTCGCTATTATCGTCGTTATTTTGTCCATATCATCGTTGTTATCGTCGTTAAAATCGTCATTATCATAGTTATTATCGTCAAAATTATCGTCGTTAATGTCGTCGTTATTATCGACGGTATTATCATCGTTGTTATCGTCATTATTATCCTCATAATTATCGTCGTTAATATCGTCGTTATTTCGTCATTATCATCGTTGTTATCGTCGTTATTATCGTTGTTATTATCTTCGATATAACGTTATTATCGTCGTTATAATCAACGTTAATATCATCGCTATTATCGTCGTTATTATCGTCGTTGTTATCGTCGATATTATCGTCGTTATTATCGTCATTATCATCGTTGTTATCGTCGTTATTATCGTCGTTATTATCTTCGATATAACGTTATTATCGTCGTTATCATCAACGTTAATATCATCGCTATTATCGTCGTTATTATCGTCGTTATTCTCGTCGATATTATCGTCGTTATTATCGTCGATATTATCGTCGTTATTATCGTCGTTATTATCTTCGATATAACCTTATTATCGTCGTTATAATCAACGTTAATATCATCGCTATTATCGTCGCTATTATCGTCGTTATTTTGTCAATATCATCGTTGTTATCGTCGTTAAAATCGTCATTATCATAGTTATTATCGTCAAAATTATCGTCGTTAATGTCGTCGTTATTATCGACGGTATTATCATCGTTGTTATCGTCATTATTATCCTCATAATTATCGTCGTTAATATCGTCGTTATTTCGTCATTATCATCGTTGTTATCGTCGTTATTATCGTCGTTATTATCTTCGATATAACGTTATTATCGTCGTTATCATCAACGTTAATATCATCGCTATTATCGTCGTTATTATCGTCGTTATTCTCGTCGATATTATCGTCGTTATTATCGTCGATATTATCATCGTTGTTATCGTCGTTATTATCGTCGTTATTATCTTCGATATAACGTTATTATCGTCGTTATCATCAACGTTAATATCATCGCTATTATCGTCGTTATTATCGTCGTTATTCTCGTCGATATTATCGTCGTTATTATCGTCGATATTATCGTCGTTATTATCGTCGTTATTATCTTCGATATAACCTTATTATCGTCGTTATAATCAACGTTAATATCATCGCTATTATCGTCGCTATTATCGTCGTTATTTTGTCCATATCATCGTTGTTATCGTCGTTAAAATCGTCATTATCATAGTTATTATCGTCAAAATTATCGTCGTTAATGTCGTCGTTATTATCGACGGTATTATCATCGTTGTTATCGTCATTATTATCCTCATAATTATCGTCGTTATTATCGTCGTTATTATCGTCATTATCATCGTTGTTATCGTCGTTATTATCGTCGTTATTATCTTCGATATAACGTTATTATCGTCGTTATCATCAACGTTAATATCATCGCTATTATCGTCGTTATTATCGTCGTTATTCTCGTCGATATTATCGTCGTTATTATCGTCGATATTATCGTCGTTATTATCGTCGTTATTATCTTCGATATAACCTTATTATCGTCGTTATAATCAACGTTAATATCATCGCTATTATCGTCGCTATTATCGTCGTTATTTTGTCCATATCATCGTTGTTATCGTCGTTAAAATCGTCATTATCATAGTTATTATCGTCAAAATTATCGTCGTTAATGTCGTCGTTATTATCGACGGTATTATCATCGTTGTTATCGTCATTATTATCCTCATAATTATCGTCGTTAATATCGTCGTTATTTCGTCATTATCATCGTTGTTATCGTCGTTATTATCGTCGTTATTATCTTCGATATAACGTTATTATCGTCGTTATAATCAACGTTAATATCATCGCTATTATCGTCGTTATTATCGTCGTTGTTATCGTCGATATTATCGTCGTTATTATCGTCATTATTATCGTCGATATTATCGTCGTTATTATCGTCGGCATTATCGTCTTTAATATCGTCGATATTATCGTCATTATCATCGTTGTTATCGTCGTTAATATCGTCGTTTTTTCGTCATTATCATCGTTGTTATCGTGGTTATTAGCGTCATTATCATAGTTATTATCGTCAAAATTATCGTCGTCAATGTCGTCGTTATTATCGTCATTATCATCGTTGTTATCGGCGTTAATATCGTCATTATCATAGTTATTATCGTCAAAATTATCGTCGTCAATGTCGTCGTTATTATCCTCATAATTATCGTCGTTAATATCGACGTTATTTTGTCATTATCATCGTTGTTATCTTTGTTATTATCGTCATTATTATCGTCGATATTATCGTCGTTATTATCGTCATTTTCATCGTTGTTATCTTCGTTATTATCCTCATATTTATCGTCGTTAATATCGTCGTTATTTCGTCATTATCATCGTTGTTATCGTCGTTATTATCGTCGTTATTATCGTCGATATTATCGTCGTTATTATCGTCGACATTATCGTCTTTAATATCGTCGTTATCATCGTTATTATCATCGTTGTTATCGTCGTTATTATCCTCATAATTATCGTCGGTAATATCGTCGTTATTTCGTCATTATCATCGTTGTTATCGTTGTTATTATCGTCATTATTATCGTCGATATTATCGTCGTTATTATCGTCGTTATTATCGTCGTTATTATCATCGTTGTTATCGTCGTTATTATCCTTATAATTATCGTCGTTAATATCGACGTTATTTTGTCATTATCATCGTTGTTATCGTCGTTATTATCGTCGTTATTATCTTCGATATAACGTTATGATCGTCGTTAAAATCAACGTTAATATCATCACTATTATTGTCGTTAATATCGTCGTTATTATTGTCATTATCATCGTTGTTATCGTCGTTAATATCGTCATTATCATAGTTATTATCGTCAAAATTATCGTCGTCAATGTCGTAGTTATTATCGTCGTTATTATCATCGTTGTTATCGTCGTTATTATCCTCATAATTATCGTCGTTAATATCGACGTTATTTTGTCATTATCAACGTTGTTATCGTCGTTATTATCGTCGTTATTATCTTCGATATATCGTTATTATAGTCGTTATAATCAACGTTAATATCATCGCTATTATCGTCGTTATTATCGTCGTTATTATCGTCGATATTATCGTCGTTATTATCGTCGATATTATCGTCGTTATTATCGTCGTCATTATCGTCGTTAATATCGTCGTTATTATTGTCATTATCATCGTTGTTATATTCGTTAATATCGTCATTATCATAGTTATTATCGTCAAAATTATCGTCGTCAATGTCGTCGTTATTATCGTCGATATTATCGTCGTTATTATAGTTGTCATTATCGTCGTTATTATCGTCGTTATTATCATCGTTATTATCATCGTTGTTATCGTCGTTATTATCCTCATAATTATCGTCGTTAATATCGACGTTATATTGTCATTATCATCGTTGTTATCGTCGTTATTATCCTCATAATTATCGTCGTCAATATCGTCGTTATTTCGTCATTATCATCGTTGTTATCGTCGTTATTATCGTCGTTATTATCTTCGATATAACGTTATTATCGTCGTTATAATCAACGTTAATATCATCGCTATTATCGTCGTTATTATCGTCGTTGTTATCGTCGATATTATCGTCGTTATTATCGTCATTATCATCGTTGTTATCGTCGTTATTATCGTCGTCATTATCGTCGTTAATATCGTCGTTATTATTGTCATTATCATCGTTGTTATATTCGTTAATATCGTCATTATCATAGTTATTATCGTCAAAATTATCGTCGTCAATGTCGTCGTTATTATCGTCGATATTATCGTCGTTATTATAGTTGTCATTATCGTCGTTATTATCGTCGTTATTATCATCGTTATTATCATCGTTGTTATCGTCGTTATTATCCTCATAATTATCGTCGTTAATATCGACGTTATATTGTCATTATCATCGTTGTTATCGTCGTTATTATCCTCATAATTATCGTCGTCAATATCGTCGTTATTTCGTCATTATCATCGTTGTTATCGTCGTTATTATCGTCGTTATTATCTTCGATATAACGTTATTATCGTCGTTATAATCAACGTTAATATCATCGCTATTATCGTCGTTATAATCGTCGTTATTTCGTCATTATCATCGATGTTATCGTCGTTATTATCGTCGTTATTATCTTCGATATAACGTTATTATCGTCGTTATAATCAACGTTAATATCATCGCTATTATCGTCGTTATTATCGTCGTTGTTATCGCCGATATTATCGTCGTTATTATCGTCATTATCATCGTTGTTATCGTCGTTAATATCGTCATTATCATAGTTATTATCGTCATTATCATAGTTATTATCGTCAAAATTATCGTCGTCAATGTCGTCGTTATTATCGTCGATATTATCGTCGTTATTATAGTCGTCATTATCGTCGTTATTATCGTCGTTATTATCATCGTTATTATCATCGTTGTTATCGTCGTTATTATCCTCATAATTATCGTCGTTAATATCGACGTTATTTTGTCATTATCATCGTTGTTATCATCGTTATTATCCTCATAATTATCGTCGTTAATATCGTCGTTATTTCGTCATTATCATCGTTGTTATCGTCGTTATTATCGTCGTTATTATCTTCGATATAACGTTATTATCGTCGTTTTAATCAACGTTAATATCATCGCTATTATCGTCGTTATTATCGTCGTTGTTATCGTCGATATTATCGTCGTTATTATCGTCATTATCATCGTTGTTATCGTCGTTATTATCGTCGTTATTATCTTCGATATAACGTTATTATCGTCGTTATCATCAACGTTAATATCATCGCTATTATCGTCGTTATTATCGTCGTTATTCTCGTCGATATTATCGTCGTTATTATCGTCGATATTATCGTCGTTATTATCGTCGTTATTATCTTCGATATAACCTTATTATCGTCGTTATAATCAACGTTAATATCATCGCTATTATCGTCGCTATTATCGTCGTTATTTTGTCCATATCATCGTTGTTATCGTCGTTAAAATCGTCATTATCATAGTTATTATCGTCAAAATTATCGTCGTTAATGTCGTCGTTATTATCGACGGTATTATCATCGTTGTTATCGTCATTATTATCCTCATAATTATCGTCGTTAATATCGTCGTTATTTCGTCATTATCATCGTTGTTATCGTCGTTATTATCGTTGTTATTATCTTCGATATAACGTTATTATCGTCGTTATAATCAACGTTAATATCATCGCTATTATCGTCGTTATTATCGTCGTTGTTATCGTCGATATTATCGTCGTTATTATCGTCATTATCATCGTTGTTATCGTCGTTATTATCGTCGTTATTATCTTCGATATAACGTTATTATCGTCGTTATCATCAACGTTAATATCATCGCTATTATCGTCGTTATTATCGTCGTTATTCTCGTCGATATTATCGTCGTTATTATCGTCGATATTATCGTCGTTATTATCGTCGTTATTATCTTCGATATAACCTTATTATCGTCGTTATAATCAACGTTAATATCATCGCTATTATCGTCGCTATTATCGTCGTTATTTTGTCAATATCATCGTTGTTATCGTCGTTAAAATCGTCATTATCATAGTTATTATCGTCAAAATTATCGTCGTTAATGTCGTCGTTATTATCGACGGTATTATCATCGTTGTTATCGTCATTATTATCCTCATAATTATCGTCGTTAATATCGTCGTTATTTCGTCATTATCATCGTTGTTATCGTCGTTATTATCGTCGTTATTATCTTCGATATAACGTTATTATCGTCGTTATAATCAACGTTAATATCATCGCTATTATCGTCGTTATTATCGTCGTTGTTATCGTCGATATTATCGTCGTTATTATCGTCATTATCATCGTTGTTATCGTCGTTATTATCGTCGTTATTATCTTCGATATAACGTTATTATCGTCGTTATCATCAACGTTAATATCATCGCTATTATCGTCGTTATTATCGTCGTTATTCTCGTCGATATTATCGTCGTTATTATCGTCGATATTATCGTCGTTATTATCGTCGTTATTATCTTCGATATAACCTTATTATCGTCGTTATAATCAACGTTAATATCATCGCTATTATCGTCGCTATTATCGTCGTTATTTTGTCCATATCATCGTTGTTATCGTCGTTAAAATCGTCATTATCATAGTTATTATCGTCAAAATTATCGTCGTTAATGTCGTCGTTATTATCGACGGTATTATCATCGTTGTTATCGTCATTATTATCCTCATAATTATCGTCGATATTATCGTCGTTATTATCGTCATTATCATCGTTGTTATCGTCGTTATTATCGTCGTTATTATCTTCGATATAACGTTATTATCGTCGTTATAATCAACGTTAATATCATCGCTATTATCGTCGTTATTATCGTCGTTATTCTCGTCGATATTATCGTCGTTATTATCGTCGATATTATCGTCGTTATTATCGTCGTTATTATCTTCGATATAACCTTATTATCGTCGTTATAATCAACGTTAATATCATCGCTATTATCGTCGCTATTATCGTCGTTATTTTGTCCATATCATCGTTGTTATCGTCGTTAAAATCGTCATTATCATAGTTATTATCGTCAAAATTATCGTCGTTAATGTCGTCGTTATTATCGACGGTATTATCATCGTTGTTATCGTCATTATTATCCTCATAATTATCGTCGTTAATATCGTCGTTATTTCGTCATTATCATCGTTGTTATCGTCGATATTATCGTCGTTATTATCTTCGATATAACGTTATTATCGTCGTTATAATCAACGTTAATATCATCGCTATTATCGTCGTTATTATCGTCGTTGTTATCGTCGATATTATCGTCGTTATTATCGTCATTATTATCGTCGATATTATCGTCGTTATTATCGTCGGCATTATCGTCTTTAATATCGTCGATATTATCGTCATTATCATCGTTGTTATCGTCGTTAATATCGTCGTTTTTTCGTCATTATCATCGTTGTTATCGTGGTTATTAGCGTCATTCTCATAGTTATTATCGTCAAAATTATCGTCGTCAATATCGTCGTTAATATCGTCGTTATTATCGTCATTATCATCGTTGTTATCGGCGTTAATATCGTCATTATCATAGTTATTATCGTCAAAATTATCGTCGTCAATGTCGTCGTTATTATCCTCATAATTATCGTCGTTAATATCGACGTTATTTTGTCATTATCATCGTTGTTATCTTTGTTATTATCGTCATTATTATCGTCGATATTATCGTCGTTATTATCGTCATTTTCATCGTTGTTATCTTCGTTATTATCCTCATATTTATCGTCGTTAATATCGTCGTTATTTCGTCATTATCATCGTTGTTATCGTCGTTATTATCGTCGTTATTATCGTCGATATTATCGTCGTTATTATCGTCGACATTATCGTCTTTAATATCGTCGTTATCATCGTTATTATCATCGTTGTTATCGTCGTTATTATCCTCATAATTATCGTCGTTAATATCGACGCTATTTTGTCATTATCATCGTTGTTATCGTTGTTATTATCGTCATTATTATCGTCGATATTATCGTCGTTATTATTCTCATTTTCATCGTTGTTATCTTCGTTATTATCCTCATAATTATCGTCGTTAATATCGTCGTTATTTCGTCATTATCATCGTCGTTATCGTCGTTATTATCGTCGTTATTATCTTCGATATAACGTTATTATCGTCGTTATAATCAACGTTAATATCATCGCTATTATCGTCGTTAATATCGTCGTTATTATCGTCGATATTATCGTCGTTATTATCGTCGATATTATCGTCGTTATTATCGTCGTCATTATCGTCGTTAATATCGTCGTTATTATTGTCATTATCATCGTTGTTATCGTCGTTAATATCGTCATTATCATAGTTATTATCGTCAGAATTATCGTCGTCAATGTCGTCGTTATTAGCGTCGTTATTATCATCGTTGTTATCGTCGTTATTATCGTCGTTATTATCTTCGATATAACGTTATTATCGTCGTTATAATCAACGTTAATATCATCGCTATTATCGTCGTTATTATCGTCGTTATTATCGTCGATATTATCGTCGTTATTATCGTCGATATTATCGTCGTTATTATCGTCGTCATTAACGTCGTTAATATCGTCGTTATTATTGACATTATCATCGTTGTTATCGTCGTTAATATCGTCATTATCATAGTTATTATCGTCAAAATTATCGTCGTCAATGTCGTCGTTATTATCGTCATTATCATCGTTGCTATCGTCGTTATTATCCTCATAAATATCGTCGTTAATATCGTTGTTATTATCGTTATTATCATCGTTGTTATCGTCGTTATTTCGTCGTTATTATCGTCGTTATTATCGTCGTTATTATCGTCGTCATTATCGTCGTTAATATCGTCGTTATTATCGTCATTATCATCGTTGTTATCGTCGTTATTATCCTCATAATTATCGTCGTTAATATCGTCGTTATTGTCGTCATTTTCATCGATGTTATATTTGTTATTATCCTCATAATTATCGTCGTTAATATCGTCGTTTTTTCGACATTATCGTCGTTGTTATCGTCTTTAATATCGTCGTTATTTCGTCATTATCATCGTTGTTATCGTCGTTATTATCGTCGTTATTATCTTCGATATAAGGTTATTATCGGCGTTATAATCAACGTTAATATCATCGCTATTATCGTCGTTATTATCGTCGTTATTATCGTCGATATTATCGTCGTTATTATCGTCGATATTATCGTTATTATCGTCGTTATTATCGTCGTTAAAATCGTCGTTATTATTGTCATTATCATCGTTGTTATCGGCGTTAATATCGTCATTATCATAGTTATTATCGTCAAAATTTTCGTCGTCAATGTCGTCGTTATTATCCTCATAATTATCGTCGTTAATATCGTCGTTATTTCGTCATTATCATCGTTGTAATCGTCGTTATTATCGTCGTTATTATCTTCGATATAACGTTATTAACGGCGTTATAATCAACGTTAATATCGTCGTTATTATCGTCGATATTATCGTCGTTATTATCGTCGATATTATCGTCGTTATTATCGTCGATATTATCGTCGTTATTATCGTCGTTATTATCGTCGTTATTATCGTCGTTATTATCGTCGTTATTATCGTCGTTATTATCGTCGTCATTATCGTCGTTAATATAGTCGTTATTATCGTCATTATCATCGTTGTTATCGTCGTTATAAATCCTCATAATTATCGTCGTTAATATCGTCGTTATTGTCGTCATTTTCATCGTTGTTATCTTCGTTATTATCCTCATAATTATCGTCGTTAATATCGTCGTTATTTCGTCATTATCATCGTTGTTATCGTCGTTATTATAGTCGTTATTAACTTCGATATAACGTTATTATCGGCGTTATAATCAACGTTAATATCATCGCTATTATCGTCGTTATTATCGTCGTTATTATCGTCGATATTATCGTCGTTATTATCGTCGATATTATCGTCGTTATTATCGTCGTTATTATCGTCGTTAAAATCGTCGTTATTATTGTCATTATCATTGTTGTTATCGGCGTTAATATCGTCATTATCATAGTTATTATCGTCAAAATTATCGTCGTCAATGTCGTCGTTATTATCCTCATAATTATCGTCGTTAATATCGACGTTATTATGTCATTATCATCGTTGTTATCTTTGTTATTATCGTCATTATTATCGTCGATATTATCGTCGTTATTATCGTCATTTTCGTCGTTGTTATCTTCGTTATTATCCTCATATTTATCGTCGTTAATATCGTCGTTATTTCGTCATTATCATCGTTGTTATCGTCGTTATTATCGTCGTTATTATCTTCGATATAACGTTATTATCGGCGTTATAATCAACGTCTATATCATCGCTATTATCGTCGTTATTATCGTCGTTATCGTCGATATTATCGTCGTTATTATCGTCGATATTATCGTCGTTATTATCGTCGTTATTATCGTCGTTAAAATCGTCGTTATTATTGTCATTATCATCGTTGTTATCGTCGTTAATATCGTCATTATCATAGTTATTATCGTCAAAATTATCGTCGTCAATGTCGTCGTTATTATCCTCATAATTATCGTCGTTAATATCGACGTTATTTTGTCATTATCATCGTTGTTATCGTTGTTATTATCGTCATTATTATCGTCGATATTATCGTCGTTATTATCGTCATTTTCATCGTTGTTATCTTCGTTATTATCCTCATAATTATCGTCGTTAATATCGTCGTCATTTCGTCATTATCATCGTTGTTATCGTCGTTATTATCGTCGTTATTATCTTCGATATAACGTTATTATCGGCGTTATAATCAACGTTAATATCATCGCTATTATCGTCGTTATTATCGTCGATATTATCGTCGTTATTATCGTCGATATTATCGTCGTTATTATCGTCGTTATTATCGTCGTTAAAATCGTAGATATTATTGTCATTATCATCGTTGTTATCGTCGTTAATATCGTCATTACCATAGTTATTATCGTCAAAATTATCGTCGTCAATGTCGTCGTTATTATCGTCATTATCATCGTTGCTATCGTCGTTATTATCCTCATAAATATCGTCGTTAATATCGTTGTTATTATCGTTATTATCATCGTTGTTATCGTCGTTATTTCGTCGTTATTATCGTCGTTATTATCGTCGTTATTATCGTCGTCATTATCGTCGTTAATATCGTCGTTATTATCGTCATTATCATCGTTGTTATCGTCGTTATTATCCTCATAAATATCGTCGTTAATATCGTCGTTATTGTCGTCATTTTCATCGATGTTATCTTTGTTATTATCCTCATAATTATCGTCGTTAATATCGTCGTTTTTTCGTCATTATCGTCGTTGTTATCGTCTTTAATATCGTCGTTATTTCGTCATTATCATCGTTGTTATCGTCGTTATTATCGTCGTTATTATCTTCGATATAAGGTTATTATCGGCGTTATAATCAACGTTAATATCATCGCTATTATCGTCGTTATTATCGTCGTTATTATCGTCGATATTATCGTCGTTATTATCGTCGATATTATCGTTATTATCGTCGTTATTATCGTCGTTAAAATCGTCGTTATTATTGTCATTATCATCGTTGTTATCGGCGTTAATATCGTCATTATCATAGTTATTATCGTCAAAATTATCGTCGTCAATGTCGTCGTTATTATCCTCATAATTATCGTCGTTAATATCGTCGTTATTTCGTCATTATCATCGTTGTAATCGTCGTTATTATCGTCGTTATTATCTTCGATATAACGTTATTAACGGCGTTATAATCAACGTTAATATCATCGCTATTATCGTCGTTATTATCGTCGTTATTATCGTCGATATTATCGTCGTTATTATCGTCGATATTATCGTCGTTATTATCGTCGTTATTATCGTCGTTATTATCGTCGTTATTATCGTCGTTATTATCGTCGTTATTATCGTCGTCATTATCGTCGTTAATATAGTCGTTATTATCGTCATTATCATCGTTGTTATCGTCGTTATAAATCCTCATAATTATCGTCGTTAATATCGTCGTAATTGTCGTCATTTTCATCGTTGTTATCTTCGTTATTATCCTCATAATTATCGTCGTTAATATCGTCGTTATTTCGTCATTATCATCGTTGTTATCGTCGTTATTATCGTCGTTATTAACTTCGATATAACGTTATTATCGGCGTTATAATCAACGTTAATATCATCGCTATTATCGTCGTTATTATCGTCGTTATTATCGTCGATATTATCGTCGTTATTATCGTCGATATTATCGTCGTTATTATCGTCGTTATTATCGTCGTTAAAATCGTCGTTATTATTGTCATTATCATCGTTGTTATCGGCGTTAATATCGTCATTATCATAGTTATTATCGTCAAAATTATCGTCGTCAATGTCGTCGTTATTATCCTCATAATTATCGTCGTTAATATCGACGTTATTTTGTCATTATCATCGTTGTTATCTTTGTTATTATCGTCATTATTATCGTCGATATTATCGTCGTTATTATCGTCATTTTCATCGTTGTTATCTTCGTTATTATCCTCATAATTATCGTCGTTAATATCGTCGTCATTTCGTCATTATCATCGTTGTTATCGTCGTTATTATCGTCGTTATTATCTTCGTTATAACGTTATTATCGGCGTTATAATCAACGTTAATATCATCGCTATTATCGTCGTTATTATCGTCGTTATTATCGTCGATATTATCGTCGTTATTATCGTCGATATTTTCGTCGTTATTATCGTCGTTATTATCGTCGTTAAAATCGTAGATATTATTGTCATTATCATCGTTTTTATCGTCGTTAATATCGTCATTATCATAGTTATTATCGTCAAAATTATCGTCGTCAATGTCGTCGTTATTATCGTCGTTATTATCCTCATTATTATCGTCGTTAATATCGACGTTATTTTGTCATTATCATCGTTGTTATCGTTGTTATTATCGTCATTAATATCTTCGATATAACGTTATTATCGGCGTTATAATCAACGTTAATATCATCGCTATTATCGTCGCTATTATCGTCGTTATTATCGTCGATATTATCGTCATTTTCATCGTTGTTAGCTTCGTTATTATCCTCATAATTATCGTCGTTAATATCGTCGTTATTTCGTCATTATCATCGTTGTTATCGTCGTTATTATCGTCGATATTATCTTCGATATAACGTTATTAACGGCGTTATAATCAACGTTAATATCATCGCTAGGATCGTCGTTATTATCGTCGTTATTATCGTCGATATTATCGTCGTTATTATCGTCGATATTATCGTCGTTATTATCGTCGTTATTATCGTCGTTAAAATCGTAGATATTATTGTCATTATCATCGTTGTTATCGTCGTTAATATCGTCATTATCATAGTTATTATCGTCAAAATTATCGTCGTCAATGTCGTCGTTATTATCCTCATAATTATCGTCGTTAATATCGACGCTATTTTGTCATTATCATCGTTGTTATCGTTGTTATTATCGTCATTATTATCGTCGATATTATCGTCGTTATTATCGTCATTTTCATCGTTGTTATCTTCGTTATTATCCTCATAATTATCGTCGTTAATATCGTCGTTATTTCGTCATTATCATCGTTGTTATCGTCGTTATTATCGTCGTTATTATCTTCGATATAACGTTATTATCGTCGTTATAATCAACGTTAATATCATCGCTATTATCGTCGTTATTATCGTCGTTATTATCGTCGATATTATCGTCGTTATTATCGTCGATATTATCGTCGTTATTATCGTCGTCATTATCGTCGTTAATATCGTCGTTATTATTGACATTATCATCGTTGTTATCGTCGTTAATATCGTCATTATCATAGTTAATATCGTCAAAATTATCGTCGTCAATGTCGTCGTTATTATCGTCATTATCATCGTTGCTATCGTCGTTATTATCCTCATAAATATCGTCGTAAATACCGTTGTTATTATCGTTATTATCATCGTTGTTATCGTCGTTATTTCGTCGTTATTATCGTCGATATTATCGTCGTTATTATCGTCGCCATTATCGTCTTTAATATCGTCGTTATTATAGTTATTATCATCGTTGTTTTCGTCGTTATTATCCTCATAATTATCGTCGTTAATATCGTCGTTATTATCGTCATTTTCATCGATATTATCTTCGTTATTATCCTCATAATTGTCGTCGTTAATATCGTCGTTATTTCGTCATTATCATCGTTGTTATCGTCGTTATTATCGTCGTTATTATCTTCGATATAACGTTATTATCGGCGTTATAATCAACGTTAATATCATCGCTATTATCGTCGTTATTATCGTCGTTATTATCGTCGATATTATCGTCGTTATTATCGTTGATATTTTCGTCGTTATTATCGTCGTTATTATCGTCGTTAAAATCGTAGATATTATTGTCATTATCATCGCTTTTATCGTCGTTAATATCGTCATTATCATAGTTATTATCGTCAAAATTATCGTCGTCAATGTCGTCGTTATTATCGTCGTTATTATCCTCATAATTATCGTCGTTAATATCGACGTTATTTTGTCATTATCATCGTTGTTATCGTTGTTATTATCGTCATTATTATCGTCGATATTATCGTCGTTATTATCGTCATTTTCATCGTTGTTATCTTCGTTATTATCCTCATGTTTATCGTCGTTAATATCGTCGTTATTTCGTCATTATCATCGTTGTTATCGTCGTTATTATCGTCGTTATTATCTTCGATATAACGTTATTATCGGCGTTATAATCAACGTTAATATCATCGCTATTATCGTCGTTATTATCGTCGTTATCGTCGATATTATCGTCGTTATTATCGTCGATATTATCGTCGTTATTATCGTCGTTATTATCGTCGTTAAAATCGTCGTTATTATTGTCATTATCATCGTTGTTATCGTCGTTAATATCGTCATTATCATAGTTATTATCGTCAAAATTATCGTCGTCAATGTCGTCGTTATTATCCTCATAATTATCGTCGTTAATATCGACGTTATTTTGTCATTATCATCGTTGTTATCGTTGTTATTATCGTCATTATTATCGTCGATATTATCGTCGTTATTATCGTCATTTTCATCGTTGTTATCTTCGTTATTATCCTCATAATTATCGTCGTTAATATCGTCGTTATTTCGTCATTATCATCGTTGTTATCGTCGTTATTATCGTCGTTATTATCTTCGATATAACGTTAGTATCGCCGTTATAATCAACGTTAATATCATCGCTATTATCGTCGTTATTATCGTCGTTATTATCGTCGATATTATCGTCGTTATTATCGTCGATATTATCGCCGTTATTATCGTCGTCATTATCGTCGTTAATATCGTCGTCATTATCGTCGTTAATATCGTCGTTATTATTGTCAATATCATCGTTGTTATCGTCGTTAATATCGTCATTATCAAAGTTATTATCGTCAAAATTATCGTCATCAATGTCGTCGTTATTATCGTCGTTATTATCATCGTTGTTATCGTCGTTATTATCCTCATAAATATCGTCGTTAATATCGACGTTATTTTGTCATTTTCATCGTTGTTATCGTCGTTATTATCGTCGTTATTATCGTCGTTATTATCATCGTTGTTATTGTCGTTTTTATCCTCATAAATATCGTCGTTAATATCGACGTTATTTTGTCATTTTCATCGTTGTTATCGTCGTTATTATCGTCGTTATTATCGTCGTTATTATCATCGTTGTTATTGTCGTTTTTATCCTCATAAATATCGTCGTTAATATCGACGTTATTTTGTCATTATCATCATTGTTATCGTTGTTATTATCGTCATTATTATCGTCGATATTATCGTCGTTATTATCGTCATTTTCATCGTTGTTATCTTCGTTATTATCCTCATAATTTCGTCGTTAATATCGTCGTTATTTCGTCATTATCATCGTTGTTATCGTCGTTATTATCGTCGTTATTATCTTCGATATAACGTTATTATCGGCGTTATAATCAACGTTAATATCATCGCTATTATCGTCGTTATTATCGTCGATATTATCGTCGTTATTATCGTCGATATTATCGTCGTTATTATCGTCGTTATTATCGTCGTTAAAATCGTAGATATTATTGTCAATATCATCGTTGTTATCGTCGTTATTTCGTCGTTATTATCGTCGTTATTATCGTCGTTATTATCGTCGTCATTATCGTCGTTAATATCGTCGTTTTTTCGTCATTATCATCGTTGTTATCGTCCTTAATATCGTCGTTATTTCATCATTATCATCGTTGTTATCGTCGTTATTATCGTCGTTATTATCTTCGATATAAGGTTATTATCGGCGTTATAATCAACGTTAATATCATCGCTATTATCGTCGTTATTATCGTCGTTATTATCGTCGATATTATCGTCGTTATTATCGTCGATAGCATCGTTATTATCGTCGTTATTATCGTCGTTAAAATCGTCGTTATTATTGTCATTATCATCGTTGTTATCGGCGTTAATATCGTCATTATCATAGTTATTATCGTCAAAATTATCGTCGTCAATGTCGTCGTTATTATCCTCATAATTATCGTCGTTAATATCGTCGTTATTGTCGTCATTTTCATCGATGTTATCTTTGTTATTATCCTCATAATTATCGTCGTTAATATCGTCGTTCTTTCGTCATTATCATCGTTGTTATCGTCCTTAATATCGTCGTTATTTCGTCATTATCATCGTTGTTATCGTCGTTATTATCGTCGTTATTATCTTCGATATAACGTTATTATCGGCGTTATAATCAACGTTAATATCATCGCTATTGTCGTCGTTATTATCGTCGTTATTATCCTCATAATTATCGTCGTTAATATCGACGTTATTTTGTCATTATCATCGTTGTTATCGTTGTTATTATCGTCATTAATATCTTCGATATAACGTTATTATCGGCGTTATAATCAACAATACTATCATCGCTTTTATCGTCGTTATTATCGTCGTTATTATCGTCGATATTATCGTCGTTATTATCGTCGATATTATCGTTATTATCGTCGTTATTATCGTCGTTAAAATCGTCGTTATTATTGTCATTATCATCGTTGTTATCGGCGTTAATATCGTCATTATCATAGTTATTATCGTCAAAATTATCGTCGTCAATGTCGTCGTTATTATCCTCATAATTATCGTCGTTAATATCGTCGTTATTTCGTCATTATCATCGTTGTTATCGTCGTTATTATCGTCGTTATTATCTTCGATATAACGTTATTAACGGCGTTATAATCAACGTTAATATCATCGCTATTATCGTCGTTATTATCGTCGTTATTATCGTCGATATTATCGTCGTTATTATCGTCGATATTATCGTCGTTATTATCGTCGTTATTATCGTCGTTAAAATCGTAGATATTATTGTCATTATCATCGTTGTTATCGTCGTTAATATCGTCATTATCATAGTTATTATCGTCAAAATTATCGTCGTCAATGTCGTCGTTATTATCCTCATAATTATCGTCGTTAATATCGACGCTATTTTGTCATTATCATCGTTGTTATCGTTGTTATTATCGTCATTATTATCGTCGATATTATCGTCGTTATTATTCTCATTTTCATCGTTGTTATCTTCGTTATTATCCTCATAATTATCGTCGTTAATATCGTCGTTATTTCGTCATTATCATCGTCGTTATCGTCGTTATTATCGTCGTTATTATCTTCGATATAACGTTATTATCGTCGTTATAATCAACGTTAATATCATCGCTATTATCGTCGTTAATATCGTCGTTATTATCGTCGATATTATCGTCGTTATTATCGTCGATATTATCGTCGTTATTATCGTCGTCATTATCGTCGTTAATATCGTCGTTATTATTGTCATTATCATCGTTGTTATCGTCGTTAATATCGTCATTATCATAGTTATTATCGTCAGAATTATCGTCGTCAATGTCGTCGTTATTAGCGTCGTTATTATCATCGTTGTTATCGTCGTTATTATCGTCGTTATTATCTTCGATATAACGTTATTATCGTCGTTATAATCAACGTTAATATCATCGCTATTATCGTCGTTATTATCGTCGTTATTATCGTCGATATTATCGTCGTTATTATCGTCGATATTATCGTCGTTATTATCGTCGTCATTAACGACGATAATATCGTCGTTATTATTGACATTATCATCGTTGTTATCGTCGTTAATATCGTCATTATCATAGTTATTATCGTCAAAATTATCGTCGTCAATGTCGTCGTTATTATCGTCATTATCATCGTTGCTATCGTCGTTATTATCCTCATAAATATCGTCGTAAATACCGTTGTTATTATCGTTATTATCATCGTTGTTATCGTCGTTATTTCGTCGTTATTATCGTCGATATTATCGTCGTTATTATCGTCGCCATTATCGTCTTTAATATCGTCGTTATTATAGTTATTATCATCGTTGTTATCGTCGTTATTATCCTCATAATTATCGTCGTTAATATCGTCGTTATTATCGTCATTTTCATCGATATTATCTTCGTTATTATCCTCATAATTGTCGTCGTTAATATCGTCGTTATTTCGTCATTATCATCGTTGTTATCGTCGTTATTATCGTCGTTATTATCTTCGATATAACGTTATTATCGTCGTTATTATCGTCGTTATAATCAACGTTAATATCATCGCTATTATCGTCGTTATTATCGTCGATATTATCGTCGTTATTATCGTCGTTATTATCGTCGTTAAAATCGTAGATATTATTGTCATTATCATCGTTGTTATCGTCGTTAATATCGTCATTACCATAGTTATTATCGTCAAAATTATCGTCGTCAATGTCGTCGTTATTATCGTCATTATCATCGTTGCTATCGTCGTTATTATCCTCATAAATATCGTCGTTAATATCGTTGTTATTATCGTTATTATCATCGTTGTTATCGTCGTTATTTCGTCGTTATTATCGTCGTTATTATCGTCGTTATTATCGTCGTCATTATCGTCGTTAATATCGTCGTTATTATCGTCATTATCATCGTTGTTATCGTCGTTATTATCCTCATAATTATCGTCGTTAATATCGTCGTTATTGTCGTCATTTTCATCGATGTTATCTTTGTTATTATCCTCATAATTATCGTCGTTAATATCGTCGTTTTTTCGTCATCATCGTCGTTGTTATCGTTTTTAATATCGTCGTTATTTCGTCATTATCATCGCTATTATCGTCGTTATTATCGTCGTTATTATCGTCGATATTATCGTCGTTATTATCGTCGATATTATCGTTATTATCGTCGTTATTATCGTCGTTAAAATCGTCGTTATTATTGTCATTATCATCGTTGTTATCGGCGTTAATATCGTCATTATCATAGTTATTATCGTCAAAATTATCGTCGTCAATGTCGTCGTTATTATCCTCATAATTATCGTCGTTAATATCGTCGTTATTTCGTCATTATCATCGTTGTAATCGTCGTTATTATCGTCGTTATTATCTTCGATATAACGTTATTAACGGCGTTATAATCAACGTTAATATCATCGCTATTATCGTCGTTATTATCGTCGTTATTATCGTCGATATTATCGTCGTTATTATCGTCGATATTATCGTCGTTATTATCGTCGTTATTATCGTCGTTAAAATCGTAGATATTATTGTCATTATCATCGTTGTTATCGTCGTTAATATCGTCATTATCATAGTTATTATCGTCAAAATTATCGTCGTCAATGTCGTCGTTATTATCCTCATAATTATCGTCGTTAATATCGACGCTATTTTGTCATTATCATCGTTGTTATCGTTGTTATTATCGTCATTATTATCGTCGATATTATCGTCGTTATTATTCTCATTTTCATCGTTGTTATCTTCGTTATTATCCTCATAATTATCGTCGTTAATATCGTCGTTATTTCGTCATTATCATCGTCGTTATCGTCGTTATTATCGTCGTTATTATCTTCGATATAACGTTATTATCGTCGTTATAATCAACGTTAATATCATCGCTATTATCGTCGTTAATATCGTCGTTATTATCGTCGATATTATCGTCGTTATTATCGTCGATATTATCGTCGTTATTATCGTCGTCATTATCGTCGTTAATATCGTCGTTATTATTGTCATTATCATCGTTGTTATCGTCGTTAATATCGTCATTATCATAGTTATTACCGTCAGAATTATCGTCGTCAATGTCGTCGTTATTAGCGTCGTTATTATCATCGTTGTTATCGTCGTTATTATCGTCGTTATTATCTTCGATATAACGTTATTATCGTCGTTATAATCAACGTTAATATCATCGCTATTATCGTCGTTATTATCGTCGTTATTATCGTCGATATTATCGTCGTTATTATCGTCGATATTATCGTCGTTATTATCGTCGTCATTAACGTCGTTAATATCGTCGTTATTATTGACATTATCATCGTTGTTATCGTCGTTAATATCGTCATTATCATAGTTATTATCGTCAAAATTATCGTCGTCAATGTCGTCGTTATTATCGTCATTATCATCGTTGCTATCGTCGTTATTATCCTCATAAATATCGTCGTAAATACCGTTGTTATTATCGTTATTATCATCGTTGTTATCGTCGTTATTTCGTCGTTATTATCGTCGATATTATCGTCGTTATTATCGTCGCCATTATCGTCTTTAATATCGTCGTTATTATAGTTATTATCATCGTTGTTATCGTCGTTATTATCCTCATAATTATCGTCGTTAATATCGTCGTTATTATCGTCATTTTCATCGATATTATCTTCGTTATTATCCTCATAATTGTCGTCGTTAATATCGTCGTTATTTCGTCATTATCATCGTTGTTATCGTCGTTATTATCGTCGTTATTATCTTCGATATAACGTTATTATCGTCGTTATTATCGTCGTTATAATCAACGTTAATATCATCGCTATTATCGTCGTTATTATCGTCGATATTATCGTCGTTATTATCGTCGTTATTATCGTCGTTAAAATCGTAGATATTATTGTCATTATCATCGTTGTTATCGTCGTTAATATCGTCATTACCATAGTTATTATCGTCAAAATTATCGTCGTCAATGTCGTCGTTATTATCGTCATTATCATCGTTGCTATCGTCGTTATTATCCTCATAAATATCGTCGTTAATATCGTTGTTATTATCGTTATTATCATCGTTGTTATCGTCGTTATTTCGTCGTTATTATCGTCGTTATTATCGTCGTTATTATCGTCGTCATTATCGTCGTTAATATCGTCGTTATTATCGTCATTATCATCGTTGTTATCGTCGTTATTATCCTCATAATTATCGTCGTTAATATCGTCGTTATTGTCGTCATTTTCATCGATGTTATCTTTGTTATTATCCTCATAATTATCGTCGTTAATATCGTCGTTTTTTCGTCATTATCGTCGTTGTTATCGTCTTTAATATCGTCGTTATTTCGTCATTATCATCGTTGTTATCGTCGTTATTATCGTCGTTATTATCTTCGATATAAGGTTATTATCGGCGTTATAATCAACGTTAATATCATCGCTATTATCGTCGTTATTATCGTCGTTATTATCGTCGATATTATCGTCGTTATTATCGTCGATATTATCGTTATTATCGTCGTTATTATCGTCGTTAAAATCGTCGTTATTATTGTCATTATCATCGTTGTTATCGGCGTTAATATCGTCATTATCATAGTTATTATCGTCAAAATTTTCGTCGTCAATGTCGTCGTTATTATCCTCATAATTATCGTCGTTAATATCGTCGTTATTTCGTCATTATCATCGTTGTAATCGTCGTTATTATCGTCGTTATTATCTTCGATATAACGTTATTAACGGCGTTATAATCAACGTTAATATCGTCGTTATTATCGTCGATATTATCGTCGTTATTATCGTCGATATTATCGTCGTTATTATCGTCGATATTATCGTCGTTATTATCGTCGTTATTATCGTCGTTATTATCGTCGTTATTATCGTCGTTATTATCGTCGTTATTATCGTCGTCATTATCGTCGTTAATATAGTCGTTATTATCGTCATTATCATCGTTGTTATCGTCGTTATAAATCCTCATAATTATCGTCGTTAATATCGTCGTTATTGTCGTCATTTTCATCGTTGTTATCTTCGTTATTATCCTCATAATTATCGTCGTTAATATCGTCGTTATTTCGTCATTATCATCGTTGTTATCGTCGTTATTATCGTCGTTATTAACTTCGATATAACGTTATTATCGGCGTTATAATCAACGTTAATATCATCGCTATTATCGTCGTTATTATCGTCGTTATTATCGTCGATATTATCGTCGTTATTATCGTCGATATTATCGTCGTTATTATCGTCGTTATTATCGTCGTTAAAATCGTCGTTATTATTGTCATTATCATCGTTGTTATCGGCGTTAATATCGTCATTATCATAGTTATTATCGTCAAAATTATCGTCGTCAATGTCGTCGTTATTATCCTCATAATTATCATCGTTAATATCGACGTTATTTTGTCATTATCATCGTTGTTATCTTTGTTATTATCGTCATTATTATCGTCGGTATTATCGTCGTTATTATCGTCATTTTCATCGTTGTTATCTTCGTTATTATCCTCATAATTATCGTCGTTAATATCGTCGTCATTTCGTCATTATCATCGTTGTTATCGTCGTTATTATCGTCGTTATTATCTTCGATATAACGTTATTATCGGCGTTATAATCAACGTTAATATCATCGCTATTATCGTCGTTATTATCGTCGATTTTATCGTCGTTATTATCGTCGATATTATCGTCGTTATTATCGTCGTTATTATCGTCGTTAAAATCGTAGATATTATTGTCATTATCATCGTTGTTATCGTCGTTAATATCGTCATTACCATAGTTATTATCGTCAAAATTATCGTCGTCAATGTCGTCGTTATTATCGTCATTATCTTCGTTGCTATCGTCGTTATTATCCTCATAAATATCGTCGTTAATATCGTTGTTATTATCGTTATTATCATCGTTGTTATCGTCGTTATTATCGTCGTTATTATCTTCGATATAAGGTTATTATCGGCGTTATAATCAACGTTAATATCATCGCTATTATCGTCGTTATTATCGTCGTTATTATCGTCGATATTATCGTCGTTATTATCGTCGATATTATCGTTATTATCGTCGTTATTATCGTCGTTAAAATCGTCGTTATTATTGTCATTATCATCGTTGTTATCGGCGTTAATATCGTCGTTATTATCGTCGTTATTATCGTCAGTATTATCGTCGTCATTATCGTCGTTAATATAGTCGTTATTATCGTCATTATCATCGTTGTTATCGTCGTTAGAAATCCTCATAATTATCGTCGTTAATATCGTCGTTATTGTCGTCATTTTCATCGTTGTTATCTTCGTTATTATCCTCATAATTATCGTCGTTAATATCGTCGTTATTTCGTCATTATCATCGTTGTTATCGTCGTTATTAACTTCGATATAACGTTATTATCGGCGTTATAATCAACGTTAATATCATCGCTATTATCGTCGTTATTATCGTCGTTATTATCGTCGATATTATCGTCGTTATTATCGTCGATATTATCGTCGTTATTATCGTCGTTATTATCGTCGTTAAAATCGTCGTTATTATTGTCATTATCATCGTTGTTATCGGCGTTAATATCGTCATTATCATAGTTATTATCGTCAAAATTATCGTCGTCAATGTCGTCGTTATTATCCTCATAATTATCGTCGTTAATATCGACGTTATTTTGTCATTATCATCGTTGTTATCTTTGTTATTATCGTCATTATTATCGTCGATATTATCGTCGTTATTATCGTCATTTTCATCGTTGTTATCTTCGTTATTATCCTCATAATTATCGTCGTTAATATCGTCGTTATTTCGTCATTATCATCGATGTTATCGTCGTTATTATCGTCGTTATTATCTTCGATATAACGTTATTATCGTCGTTATAATCAACGTTAATATCATCGCTATTATCGTCGTTATTATCGTCGTTGTTATCGTCGATATTATCGTCGTTATTATCGTCATTATCATCGTTGTTATCGTCGTTAATATCGTCATTATCATAGTTATTATCGTCAAAATTATCGTCGTCAATGTCGTCGTTATTATCGTCGATATTATCGTCGTTATTATAGTCGTCATTATCGTCGTTATTATCGTCGTTATTATCATCGTTATTATCATCGTTGTTATCGTCGTTATTATCCTCATAATTATCGTCGTTAATATCGACGTTATTTTGTCATTATCATCGTTGTTATCATCGTTATTATCCTCATAATTATCGTCGTTAATATCGTCGTTATTTCGTCATTATCATCGTTGTTATCGTCGTTATTATCGTCGTTATTATCTTCGATATAACGTTATTATCGTCGTTATAATCAACGTTAATATCATCGCTATTATCGTCGTTATTATCGTCGTTGTTATCGTCGATATTATCGTCGTTATTATCGTCATTATCATCGTTGTTATCGTCGTTATTATCGTCGTTATTATCTTCGATATAACGTTATTATCGTCGTTATCATCAACGTTAATATCATCGCTATTATCGTCGCTATTATCGTCGTTATTTTGTCCATATCATCGTTGTTAATATCGTCGTTATTGTCGTCATTTTCATCGATGTTATCTTTGCTATTATCCTCATAATTATCGTCGTTAATATCGTCGTTTTTTCGTCATTATCGTCGTTGTTATCGTCCTTAATATCGTCGTTATTTCGTCATTATCATCGTTGTTATCGTCGTTATTATCGTCGTTATTATCTTCGATATAACGTTATTATCGGCGTTATAATCAACGTTAATATCATCGCTATTGTCGTCGTTATTATCGTCGTTATTATCCTCATAATTATCGTCGTTAATATCGACGTTATTTTGTCATTATCATCGTTGTTATCGTTGTTATTATCGTCATTAATATCTTCGATATAACGTTATTATCGGCGTTATAATCAACGTTAATATCATCGCTATTATCGTCGTTATTATCGTCGTTATTATCGTCGATATTATCGTCATTATTATCGTTGTTATTATCATCGTTGTTATCGTCGTTATTTCGTCGTTATTATCGTCGTTATTATCGTCGTTATTATCGTCGTCATTATCGTCGTTAATATCGTCGTTATTATCGTCATTATCATCGTTGTTATCGTCGTTATTATCCTCATAATTATCGTCGTTAATATCGTCGTTATTGTCGTCATTTTCATCGATGTTATCTTTGTTATTATCCTCATAATTATCGTCGTTATTATCCTCATAATTATCGTCGTTAATATCGTCGTTATTGTCGTCATTTTCATCGATGTTATCTTTGTTATTATCCTCATAATTATCGTCGTTAATATCGTCGTTTTTTCGTCATTATCGTCGTTGTTATCGTCTTTAATATCGTCGTTATTTCGTCATTATCATCGTTGTTATCGTCGTTATTATCGTCGTTATTATCTTCGATATAAGGTTATTATCGGCGTTATAATCAACGTTAATATCATCGCTATTATCGTCGTTATTATCGTCGTTATTATCGTCGATATTATCGTCGTTATTATCGTCGATATTATCGTTATTATCGTCGTTATTATCGTCGTTAAAATCGTCGTTATTATTGTCATTATCATCGTTGTTATCGGCGTTAATATCGTCGTTATTATCGTCGTTATTATCGTCGTTATTATCGTCGTCATTATCGTCGTTAATATAGTCGTTATTATCGTCATTATCATCGTTGTTATCGTCGTTAGAAATCCTCATAATTATCGTCGTTAATATCGTCGTTATTGTCGTCATTTTCATCGTTGTTATCTTCGTTATTATCCTCATAATTATCGTCGTTAATATCGTCGTTATTTCGTCATTATCATCGTTGTTATCGTCGTTATTAACTTCGATATAACGTTATTATCGGCGTTATAATCAACGTTAATATCATCGCTATTATCGTCGTTATTATCGTCGTTATTATCGTCGATATTATCGTCGTTATTATCGTCGATATTATCGTCGTTATTATCGTCGTTATTATCGTCGTTAAAATCGTCGTTATTATTGTCATTATCATCGTTGTTATCGGCGTTAATATCGTCATTATCATAGTTATTATCGTCAAAATTATCGTCGTCAATGTCGTCGTTATTATCCTCATAATTATCGTCGTTAATATCGACGTTATTTTGTCATTATCATCGTTGTTATCTTTGTTATTATCGTCATTATTATCGTCGATATTATCGTCGTTATTATCGTCATTTTCATCGTTGTTATCTTCGTTATTATCCTCATAATTATCGTCGTTAATATCGTCGTTATTTCGTCATTATCATCGATGTTATCGTCGTTATTATCGTCGTTATTATCTTCGATATAACGTTATTATCGTCGTTATAATCAACGTTAATATCATCGCTATTATCGTCGTTATTATCGTCGTTGTTATCGCCGATATTATCGTCGTTATTATCGTCATTATCATCGTTGTTATCGTCGTTAATATCGTCATTATCATAGTTATTATCGTCAAAATTATCGTCGTCAATGTCGTCGTTATTATCGTCGATATTATCGTCGTTATTATAGTCGTCATTATCGTCGTTATTATCGTCGTTATTATCATCGTTATTATCATCGTTGTTATCGTCGTTATTATCCTCATAATTATCGTCGTTAATATCGACGTTATTTTGTCATTATCATCGTTGTTATCATCGTTATTATCCTCATAATTATCGTCGTTAATATCGTCGTTATTTCGTCATTATCATCGTTGTTATCGTCGTTATTATCGTCGTTATTATCTTCGATATAACGTTATTATCGTCGTTATAATCAACGTTAATATCATCGCTATTATCGTCGTTATTATCGTCGTTGTTATCGTCGATATTATCGTCGTTATTATCGTCATTATCATCGTTGTTATCGTCGTTATTATCGTCGTTATTATCTTCGATATAACGTTATTATCGTCGTTATCATCAACGTTAATATCATCGCTATTATCGTCGCTATTATCGTCGTTATTTTGTCCATATCATCGTTGTTAATATCGTCGTTATTGTCGTCATTTTCATCGATGTTATCTTTGCTATTATCCTCATAATTATCGTCGTTAATATCGTCGTTTTTTCGTCATTATCGTCGTTGTTATCGTCCTTAATATCGTCGTTATTTCGTCATTATCATCGTTGTTATCGTCGTTATTATCGTCGTTATTATCTTCGATATAACGTTATTATCGGCGTTATAATCAACGTTAATATCATCGCTATTGTCGTCGTTATTATCGTCGTTATTATCCTCATAATTATCGTCGTTAATATCGACGTTATTTTGTCATTATCATCGTTGTTATCGTTGTTATTATCGTCATTAATATCTTCGATATAACGTTATTATCGGCGTTATAATCAACGTTAATATCATCGCTATTATCGTCGTTATTATCGTCGTTATTATCGTCGATATTATCGTCATTATTATCGTTGTTATTATCGTCGTTATTATCGTCGTTATTATCGTCGTTATTATCGTCGTTATTATCGTCGTTATTATCGTCGTCATTATCGTCGTTAATATCGTCGTTATTATCGTCATTATCATCGTTGTTATCGTCGTTATTATCCTCATAATTATCGTCGTTAATATCGTCATTATTGTCGTCATTTTCATCGTTGTTATCTTCGTTATTATCCTCATAATTATCGTCGTTAATATCGTCGTTATTTCGTCATTATCATCGTTGTTATCGTCGTTATTATCGTCGTTATTAACTTCGATATAACGTTATTATCGGCGTTATAATCAACGTTAATATCATCGCTATTATCGTCGTTATTATCGTCGTTATTATCGTCGATATTATCGTCGTTATTATCGTCGATATTATCGTCGTTATTATCGTCGTTATTATCGTCGTTAAAATCGTCGTTATTATTGTCATTATCATTGTTGTTATCGGCGTTAATATCGTCATTATCATAGTTATTATCGTCAAAATTATCGTCGTCAATGTCGTCGTTATTATCCTCATAATTATCGTCGTTAATATCGACGTTATTATGTCATTATCATCGTTGTTATCTTTGTTATTATCGTCATTATTATCGTCGATATTATCGTCGTTATTATCGTCATTTTCGTCGTTGTTATCTTCGTTATTATCCTCATATTTATCGTCGTTAATATAGTCGTTATTTCGTCATTATCATCGTTGTTATCGTCGTTATTATCGTCGTTATTATCTTCGATATAACGTTATTATCGGCGTTATAATCAACGTCTATATCATCGCTATTATCGTCGTTATTATCGTCGTTATCGTCGATATTATCGTCGTTATTATCGTCGATATTATCGTCGTTATTATCGTCGTTATTATCGTCGTTAAAATCGTCGTTATTATTGTCATTATCATCGTTGTTATCGTCGTTAATATCGTCATTATCATAGTTATTATCGTCAAAATTATCGTCGTCAATGTCGTCGTTATTATCCTCATAATTATCGTCGTTAATATCGACGTTATTTTGTCATTATCATCGTTGTTATCGTTGTTATTATCGTCATTATTATCGTCGATATTATCGTCGTTATTATCGTCATTTTCATCGTTGTTATCTTCGTTATTATCCTCATAATTATCGTCGTTAATATCGTCGTCATTTCGTCATTATCATCGTTGTTATCGTCGTTATTATCGTCGTTATTATCTTCGATATAACGTTATTATCGGCGTTATAATCAACGTTAATATCATCGCTATTATCGTCGTTATTATCGTCGATATTATCGTCGTTATTATCGTCGATATTATCGTCGTTATTATCGTCGTTATTATCGTCGTTAAAATCGTAGATATTATTGTCATTATCATCGTTGTTATCGTCGTTAATATCGTCATTACCATAGTTATTATCGTCAAAATTATCGTCGTCAATGTCGTCGTTATTATCGTCATTATCATCGTTGCTATCGTCGTTATTATCCTCATAAATATCGTCGTTAATATCGTTGTTATTATCGTTATTATCATCGTTGTTATCGTCGTTATTTCGTCGTTATTATCGTCGTTATTATCGTCGTTATTATCGTCGTCATTATCGTCGTTAATATCGTCGTTATTATCGTCATTATCATCGTTGTTATCGTCGTTATTATCCTCATAATTATCGTCGTTAATATCGTCGTTATTGTCGTCATTTTCATCGATGTTATCTTTGTTATTATCCTCATAATTATCGTCGTTAATATCGTCGTTTTTTCGTCATTATCGTCGTTGTTATCGTCTTTAATATCGTCGTTATTTCGTCATTATCATCGTTGTTATCGTCGTTATTATCGTCGTTATTATCTTCGATATAAGGTTATTATCGGCGTTATAATCAACGTTAATATCATCGCTATTATCGTCGTTATTATCGTCGTTATTATCGTCGATATTATCGTCGTTATTATCGTCGATATTATCGTTATTATCGTCGTTATTATCGTCGTTAAAATCGTCGTTATTATTGTCATTATCATCGTTGTTATCGGCGTTAATATCGTCATTATCATAGTTATTATCGTCAAAATTATCGTCGTCAATGTCGTCGTTATTATCCTCATAATTATCGTCGTTAATATCGTCGTTATTTCGTCATTATCATCGTTGTAATCGTCGTTATTATCGTCGTTATTATCTTCGATATAACGTTATTAACGGCGTTATAATCAACGTTAATATCATCGCTATTATCGTCGTTATTATCGTCGTTATTATCGTCGATATTATCGTCGTTATTATCGTCGATATTATCGTCGTTATTATCGTCGTTATTATCGTCGTTATTATCGTCGTTATTATCGTCGTTATTATCGTCGTTATTATCGTCGTCATTATCGTCGTTAATATAGTCGTTATTATCGTCATTATCATCGTTGTTATCGTCGTTATAAATCCTCATAATTATCGTCGTTAATATCGTCGTAATTGTCGTCATTTTCATCGTTGTTATCTTCGTTATTATCCTCATAATTATCGTCGTTAATATCGTCGTTATTTCGTCATTATCATCGTTGTTATCGTCGTTATTATCGTCGTTATTAACTTCGATATAACGTTATTATCGGCGTTATAATCAACGTTAATATCATCGCTATTATCGTCGTTATTATCGTCGTTATTATCGTCGATATTATCGTCGTTATTATCGTCGATATTATCGTCGTTATTATCGTCGTTATTATCGTCGTTAAAATCGTCGTTATTATTGTCATTATCATCGTTGTTATCGGCGTTAATATCGTCATTATCATAGTTATTATCGTCAAAATTATCGTCGTCAATGTCGTCGTTATTATCCTCATAATTATCGTCGTTAATATCGACGTTATTTTGTCATTATCATCGTTGTTATCTTTGTTATTATCGTCATTATTATCGTCGATATTATCGTCGTTATTATCGTCATTTTCATCGTTGCTATCTTCGTTATTATCCTCATAATTATCGTCGTTAATATCGTCGTCATTTCGTCATTATCATCGTTGTTATCGTCGTTATTATCGTCGTTATTATCTTCGTTATAACGTTATTATCGGCGTTATAATCAACGTTAATATCATCGCTATTATCGTCGTTATTATCGTCGTTATTATCGTCGATATTATCGTCGTTATTATCGTCGATATTTTCGTCGTTATTATCGTCGTTATTATCGTCGTTAAAATCGTAGATATTATTGTCATTATCATCGTTTTTATCGTCGTTAATATCGTCATTATCATAGTTATTATCGTCAAAATTATCGTCGTCAATGTCGTCGTTATTATCGTCGTTATTATCCTCATTATTATCGTCGTTAATATCGACGTTATTTTGTCATTATCATCGTTGTTATCGTTGTTATTATCGTCATTAATATCTTCGATATAACGTTATTATCGGCGTTATAATCAACGTTAATATCATCGCTATTATCGTCGTTATTATCGTCGTTATTATCGTCGATATTATCGTCATTTTCATCGTTGTTAGCTTCGTTATTATCCTCATAATTATCGTCGTTAATATCGTCGTTATTTCGTCATTATCATCGTTGTTATCGTCGTTATTATCGTCGATATTATCTTCGATATAACGTTATTAACGGCGTTATAATCAACGTTAATATCATCGCTAGGATCGTCGTTATTATCGTCGTTATTATCGTCGATATTATCGTCGTTATTATCGTCGATATTATCGTCGTTATTATCGTCGTTATTATCGTCGTTAAAATCGTAGATATTATTGTCATTATCATCGTTGTTATCGTCGTTAATATCGTCATTATCATAGTTATTATCGTCAAAATTATCGTCGTCAATGTCGTCGTTATTATCCTCATAATTATCGTCGTTAATATCGACGCTATTTTGTCATTATCATCGTTGTTATCGTTGTTATTATCGTCATTATTATCGTCGATATTATCGTCGTTATTATCGTCATTTTCATCGTTGTTATCTTCGTTATTATCCTCATAATTATCGTCGTTAATATCGTCGTTATTTCGTCATTATCATCGTTGTTATCGTCGTTATTATCGTCGTTATTATCTTCGATATAACGTTATTATCGTCGTTATAATCAACGTTAATATCATCGCTATTATCGTCGTTATTATCATCGTTATTATCGTCGATATTATCGTCGTTATTATCGTCGATATTATCGTCGTTATTATCGTCGTCATTATCGTCGTTAATATCGTCGTTATTATTGACATTATCATCGTTGTTATCGTCGTTAATATCGTCATTATCATAGTTAATATCGTCAAAATTATCGTCGTCAATGTCGTCGTTATTATCGTCATTATCATCGTTGCTATCGTCGTTATTATCCTCATAAATATCGTCGTAATTACCGTCGTTATTATCGTTATTATCATCGTTGTTATCGTCGTTATTTCGTCGTTATTATCGTCGATATTATCGTCGTTATTATCGTCGCCATTATCGTCTTTAATATCGTCGTTATTATAGTTATTATCATCGTTGTTTTCGTCGTTATTATCCTCATAATTATCGTCGTTAATATGGTCGTTATTATCGTCATTTTCATCGATATTATCTTCGTTATTATCCTCATAATTGTCGTCGTTAATATCGTCGTTATTTCGTCATTATCATCGTTGTTATCGTCGTTATTATCGTCGTTATTATCTTCGATATAACGTTATTATCGGCGTTATAATCAACGTTAATATCATCGCTATTATCGTCGTTATTATCGTCGTTATTATCGTCGATATTATCGTCGTTATTATCGTTGATATTTTCGTCGTTATTATCGTCGTTATTATCGTCGTTAAAATCGTAGATATTATTGTCATTATCATCGCTTTTATCGTCGTTAATATCGTCATTATCATAGTTATTATCGTCAAAATTATCGTCGTCAATGTCGTCGTTATTATCGTCGTTATTATCCTCATAATTATCGTCGTTAATATCGACGTTATTTTGTCATTATCATCGTTGTTATCGTTGTTATTATCGTCATTAATATCTTCGATATAACGTTATTATCGGCGTTATAATCAACGTTAATATCATCGCTATTATCGTCGTTATTATCGTCGTTATTATCGTCGATATTATCGTCGTTATTATCGTCGATATTATCGTCGTTATTATCGTCGTTATTATCGTCGTTAAAATCGTCGTTATTATTGTCATTATCATCGTTGTTATCGGCGTTAATATCGTCATTATCATAGTTATTATCGTCAAAATTATCGTCGTCAATGTCGTCGTTATTATCCTCATAATTATCGTCGTTAATATCGACGTTATTTTGTCATTATCATCGTTGTTATCGTTGTTATTATCGTCATTATTATCGTCGATATTATCGTCGTTATTATCGTCATTTTCATCGTTGTTATCTTCGTTATTATCCTCATAATTATCGTCGTTAATATCGTCGTTATTTCGTCATTATCATCGTTGTTATCGTCGTTATTATCGTCGTTATTATCTTCGATATAACGTTATTATCGGCGTTATAATCAACGTTAATATCTTCGCTATTATCGTCGTTTTTATCGTCGTTATTATCGTCGATATTATCATCGTTATTATCGTCGATATTATCGTCGTTATTATCGTCGTTATTATCGTCGTTAAAATCGTAGATATTATTGTCATTATCATCGTTGTTATCTTCGTTAATATCGTCATTTTCATAGTTACTATCGTCAAAATTATCGTCGTCAATGTCGTCGTTATTATCGTCATTATCATCGTTGCTATCGTCGTTATTATCCTCATAAATATCGTCGTTAATATCGTTGTTATTATCGTTATTATCATCGTTGTTATCGTCGTTATTTCGTCGTTATTATCGTCGATATTATCACCGTTATTATCGTCGCCATTATCGTCTTTAATATCGTCGATATTATCGTCATTATCATCGTTGTTATCGTCGTTAATATCGTCGTTTTTTCGTCATTATCATCGTTGTTATCGTTGTTATAATCGACGTGATTATCTTCGATATATCTTTATTATCGTCGTTAAATCAACGTTATTAACATCGTTATTATCATCGCTATTATCGTCGATATTGTCGTCGTTAATATCGTCGTTATTATCGTCATTATCATCGTTGTTATCGTCGTTATTATCCTCATAAATATCGTCGTTAATATCGTTGTTATTATCGTTATTATCATCGTTGTTATCGTCGTTATTTCGTCGTTATTATCGTCGATATTATCGTCGTTATTATCGTCGCCATTATCGTCTTTAATATCGTCGATATTATCGTCATTATCATCGTTGTTATCGTCGTTAATATCGTCGTTTTTTCGTCATTATCATCGTTGTTATCGTTGTTATAATCGTCGTGATTATCTTCGATATATCTTTATTATCGTCGTTAAATCAACGTTATTAACATCGTTATTATCATCGCTATTATCGTCGATATTGTCGTCGTTAATATCGTCGTTATTATCGTCATTATCATCGTTGTTATCGTCGTTATTATCCTCATAAATATCGTCGTTAATATCGATGTTATTTTGTCATTATCATCGTTGTTATCGTCGTTAATATCGTCATTATCATAGTTAATATCGTCAAAATTATCGTCGTTAATGTCGTCGTTAATATCGACGGTATTATCATCGTTGTTATCGTCGTTATTATCCTCATAATTATCGTCGTTAATATCGTCGTTATTTACGTCGTTATTGTAATCGTTGTTATCGTCGTTAATATCGTCATTATCATAGTTATTATTGTCGAAATTATCGTCGTCAATATCGTCGTTAATATTGTCGTTATTGTCATCATTATCATCGTTGTTATCGTCGTTATTATCGTCGTTATTATCGTCGATATTTTCGTCGTTATTATCGTCGCCATTATCGTCTTTAATATCGTCGTTATTATAGTTATTATCATCGTTGTTATCGTCGTTATAATCCTCATATTTATCGTCGTTAATATCGTCGGTATTATCGTCATTGTCATCGTTGTTATCGTCGTTATTATCCTCATAATTATCGTCGTTAATATCATCGTTATTTCGTCATTATCATCGTTGTTATCGTCGTTATTATCTTCGATATAACGTTAGTATCGCCGTTATAATCAACGTTAATATCATCGCTATTATCGTCGTTATTATCGTCGTTATTATCGTCGATATTATCGTCGTTATTATCGTCGATATTATCGTCGTTATTATCGTCGTTATTATCGTCGTTAAAATCGTCGTTATTATTGTCATTATCATCGTTGTTATCGTCGTTAATATCGTCATTATCATAGTTATTATCGTCAGAATTATCGTCGTCAATGTCGTCGTTATTAGCGTCGTTATTATCATCGTTGTTATCTTCGTTATTATCGTCGTTATTATCTTCGATATAACGTTATTATCGTCGTTATAATCAACGTTAATATCATCGCTATTATCGTCGTTATTATCGTCGTTATTATCGTCGATATTATCGTCGTTATTATCGTCGATATTATCGTCGTTATTATCGTCGTCATTATCGTCGTTAATATCGTCGTTATTATTGACATTATCATCGTTGTTATCGTCGTTAATATCGTCATTATCATAGTTATTATCGTCAAAATTATCGTCGTCAATGTCGTCGTTATTATCGTCATTATCATCGTTGCTATCGTCGTTAATATCGTCGTTTTTTCGTCATTATCATCGTTGTTATCGTTGTTATAATCGTCGTGATTATCTTCGATATATCTTTATTATCGTCGTTAAATCAACGTTATTAACATCGTTATTATCATCGCTATTATCGTCGATATTGTCGTCGTTAATATCGTCGTTATTATCGTCATTATCATCGTTGTTATCGTCGTTATTATCCTCATAAATATCGTCGTTAATATCGATGTTATTTTGTCATTATCATCGTTGTTATCGTCGTTAATATCGTCATTATCATAGTTAATATCGTCAAAATTATCGTCGTTAATGTCGTCGTTAATATCGACGGTATTATCATCGTTGTTATCGTCGTTATTATCCTCATAATTATCGTCGTTAATATCGTCGTTATTTACGTCGTTATTGTAATCGTTGTTATCGTCGTTAATATCGTCATTATCATAGTTATTATTGTCGAAATTATCGTCGTCAATATCGTCGTTAATATTGTCGTTATTGTCATCATTATCATCGTTGTTATCGTCGTTATTATCGTCGTTATTATCGTCGATATTTTCGTCGTTATTATCGTCGCCATTATCGTCTTTAATATCGTCGTTATTATAGTTATTATCATCGTTGTTATCGTCGTTATAATCCTCATATTTATCGTCGTTAATATCGTCGGTATTATCGTCATTGTCATCGTTGTTATCGTCGTTATTATCCTCATAATTATCGTCGTTAATATCATCGTTATTTCGTCATTATCATCGTTGTTATCGTCGTTATTATCTTCGATATAACGTTAGTATCGCCGTTATAATCAACGTTAATATCATCGCTATTATCGTCGTTATTATCGTCGTTATTATCGTCGATATTATCGTCGTTATTATCGTCGATATTATCGTCGTTATTATCGTCGTTATTATCGTCGTTAAAATCGTCGTTATTATTGTCATTATCATCGTTGTTATCGTCGTTAATATCGTCATTATCATAGTTATTATCGTCAGAATTATCGTCGTCAATGTCGTCGTTATTAGCGTCGTTATTATCATCGTTGTTATCTTCGTTATTATTGTCGTTATTATCTTCGATATAACGTTATTATCGTCGTTATAATCAACGTTAATATCATCGCTATTATCGTCGTTATTATCGTCGTTATTATCGTCGATATTATCGTCGTTATTATCGTCGATATTATCGTCGTTATTATCGTCGTCATTATCGTCGTTAATATCGTCGTTATTATTGACATTATCATCGTTGTTATCGTCGTTAATATCGTCATTATCATAGTTATTATCGTCAAAATTATCGTCGTCAATGTCGTCGTTATTATCGTCATTATCATCGTTGCTATCGTCGTTATTATCCTCATAAATATCGTCGTAAATACCGTTGTTATTATCGTTATTATCATCGTTGTTATCGTCGTAATTTCGTCGTTATTATCGTCGATATTATCGTCGTAATTATCGACTCCATTATCGTCTTTAATATCGTCGTTATTATAGTTATTATCATCGTTGTTATCGTCGTTATTATCCTCATAATTATCGTCGTTAATATCGTCGTTATTATCGTCATTTTCATCGATATTATCTTCTTTATTATCCTCATAATTGTCGTCGTTAATATCGTCGTTATTTCGTCATTATCATCGTTGTTATCGTCGTTATTATCGTCGTTATTATCTTCGATATAACGTTATTATCGTCGTTATTATCGTCGTTATAATCAACGTTAATATCATCGCTATTATCGTCGTTATTATCGTCGTTATTATCGTCGTTATTATCGTCGTCATTATGGTCGTTAATATAATCGTTATTATCGTCATTATCATCGTTGTTATCGTCGTTATTATCCTCATAATTATCGTCGTTAATATCGTCGTTTTTTCGTCATTATCATCGTTGTTATCGTCCTTAATATCGTCGTTATTTCGTCATTATCATCGTTGTTATCGTCGTTATTATCGTCGTTATTATCTTCGATATAACGTTATTATCGGCGTTATAATCAACGTTAATATCATCGCTATTATCGTCGTTATTATCGTCGTTATTATCCTCATAATTATCGTCGTTAATATCGACGTTATTTCGTCATTATCATCGTTGTTATCGTCGTTATTATCGTCGTTATTATCTTCGATATAACGTTATTATCGGCGTTATAATCAACGTTAATATCATCGCTATTATCGTCGTTTTTATCGTCGTTATTATCGTCGATATTATCATCGTTATTATCGTCGATATTATCGTCGTTATTATCGTCGTTATTATCGTCGTTAAAATCGTAGATATTATTGTCATTATCATCGTTGTTATCGTCGTTAATATCGTCATTTTCATAGTTACTATCGTCAAAATTATCGTCGTCAATGTCGTCGTTATTATCGTCATTATCATCGTTGCTATCGTCGTTATTATCCTCATAAATATCGTCGTTAATATCGTTGTTATTATCGTTATTATCATCGTTGTTATCGTCGTTATTTCGTCGTTATTATCGTCGATATTATCGTCGTTATTATCGTCGCCATTATCGTCTTTAATATCGTCGATATTATCGTCATTATCATCGTTGTTATCGTCGTTAATATCGTCGTTTTTTCGTCATTATCATCGTTGTTATCGTTGTTATAATCGACGTGATTATCTTCGATATATCTTTATTATCGTCGTTAAATCAACGTTATTAACATCGTTATTATCATCGCTATTATCGTCGATATTGTCGTCGTTAATATCGTCGTTATTATCGTCATTATCATCGTTGCTATCGTCGTTATTATCCTCATAAATATCGTCGTTAATATCGTTGTTATTATCGTTATTATCATTGTTGTTATCGTCGTTATTTCGTCGTTATTATCGTCGTTATTATCGTCGATATTATCGTCGTTATTATCGTCGTTATTATCGTCGTTATTATCGTCGTTATTATCGTCTTTATTATCGTCGTTATTATCGTCGTCATTATCGTCGTTAATATAGTCGTTATTATCGTCATTATCATCGTTGTTATCGTCGTTATAAATCCTCATAATTATCGTCGTTAATATCGTCGTAATTGTCGTCATTTTCATCGTTGTTATCTTCGTTATTATCCTCATAATTATCGTCGTTAATATCGTCGTTATTTCGTCATTATCATCGTTGTTATCGTCGTTATTATCGTCGTTATTAACTTCGATATAACGTTATTATCGGCGTTATAATCAACGTTAATATCATCGCTATTATCGTCGTTATTATCGTCGTTATTATCGTCGATATTATCGTCGTTATTATCGTCGATATTATCGTCGTTATTATCGTCGTTATTATCGTCGTTAAAATCGTCGTTATTATTGTCATTATCATCGTTGTTATCGGCGTTAATATCGTCATTATCATAGTTATTATCGTCAAAATTATCGTCGTCAATGTCGTCGTTATTATCCTCATAATTATCGTCGTTAATATCGACGTTATTTTGTCATTATCATCGTTGTTATCTTTGTTATTATCGTCATTATTATCGTCGATATTATCGTCGTTATTATCGTCATTTTCATCGTTGTTATCTTCGTTATTATCCTCATATTATCGTCGTTAATATCGTCGTCATTTCGTCATTATCATCGTTGTTATCGTCGTTATTATCGTCGTTATTATCTTCGATATAACGTTATTATCGGCGTTATAATCAACGTTAATATCATCGCTATTATCGTCGTTATTATCGTCGTTATTATCGTCGATATTATCGTCGTTATTATCGTCGATATTATCGTCGTTATTATCGTCGTTATTATCGTCGTTAAAATCGTCGTTATTATTGTCATTATCATCGTTGTTATCGTCGTTAATATCGTCATTATCATAGTTATTATCGTCAGAATTATCGTCGTCAATGTCGTCGTTATTAGCGTCGTTATTATCATCGTTGTTATCTTCGTTATTATCGTCGTTATTATCTTCGATATAACGTTATTATCGTCGTTATAATCAACGTTAATATCATCGCTATTATCGTCGTTATTATCGTCGTTATTATCGTCGATATTATCGTCGTTATTATCGTCGATATTATCGTCGTTATTATCGTCGTCATTATCGTCGTTAATATCGTCGTTATTATTGACATTATCATCGTTGTTATCGTCGTTAATATCGTCATTATCATAGTTATTATCGTCAAAATTATCGTCGTCAATGTCGTCGTTATTATCGTCATTATCATCGTTGCTATCGTCGTTATTATCCTCATAAATATCGTCGTAAATACCGTTGTTATTATCGTTATTATCATCGTTGTTATCGTCGTAATTTCGTCGTTATTATCGTCGATATTATCGTCGTAATTATCGACGCCATTATCGTCTTTAATATCGTCGTTATTACAGTTATTATCATCGTTGTTATCGTCGTTATAATCCTCATATTTATCGTCGTTAATATCGTCGGTATTATCGTCATTGTCATCGTTGTTATCGTCGTTATTATCCTCATAATTATCGTCGTTAATATCATCGTTATTTCGTCATTATCATCGTTGTTATCGTCGTTATTATCTTCGATATAACGTTAGTATCGCCGTTATAATCAACGTTAATATCATCGCTATTATCGTCGTTATTATCGTCGTTATTATCGTCGATATTATCGTCGTTATTATCGTCGATATTATCGTCGTTATTATCGTCGTTATTATCGTCGTTAAAATCGTCGTTATTATTGTCATTATCATCGTTGTTATCGTCGTTAATATCGTCATTATCATAGTTATTATCGTCAAAATTATCGTCGTCAATGTCGTCGTTATTATCCTCATAATTATCGTCGTTAATATCGACGTTATTTTGTCATTATCATCGTTGTTATCGTTGTTATTATCGTCATTATTATCGTCGATATTATCGTCGTTATTATCGTCATTTTCATCGTTGTTATCTTCGTTATTATCCTCATAATTATCGTCGTTAATATCGTCGTTATTTCGTCATTATCATCGTTGTTATCGTCGTTATTATCGTCGTTATTATCTTCGATATAACGTTATTATCGGCGATATAATCAACGTTAATATCATCGCTATTATCGTCGTTATTATCGTCGTTATTATCGTCGATATTATCGTCGTTATTATCGTCGATATTATCGTCGTTATTATCGTCGTTATTATCTTCGTTAAAATCGTCGTTATTATTGTCATTATCATCGTTGTTATCGGTGTTAATATCGTCATTATCATAGTTATTATCGTCAAAATTATCGTCGTCAATGTCGTCGTTATTATCGTCATTATCATCGTTGCTATCGTCGTTATTATCCTCATAAATATCGTCGTTAATATCGTTGTTATTATCGTTATTATCATCGTTGTTATCGTCGTTATTTCGTCGTTATTATCGTCGTTATTATCGTCGTTATTATCGTCGTTATTATCCTCGTTATTATCGTCGTCATTATCGTCTTTAATATCGTCGTTATTATCGTCATTATCATCGTTGTTATCGTCGTTATTATCCTCATAATTATCGTCGTTAATATCGTCGTTATTGTCGTCATTTTCATCGATGTTATCTTTGTTATTATCCTCATAATTATCGTCGTTAATATCGTCGATTTTTCGTCATTATCATCGTTGTTATCGTCCTTAATATCGTCGTTATTTCGTCATTATCATCGTTGTTATCGTCGATATTATCGTCGTTATTATCGTCGATATTATCGTCGTTATTATCGTCGTTATTATCGTCGTTAAAATCGTCGTTATTATTGTCATTATCATCGTTGTTATCGTCGTTAATATCGTCATTATCATAGTTATTATCGTCAAAATTATCGTCGTCAATGTCGTCGTTATTATCCTCATAATTATCGTCGTTAATATCGACGTTATTTTGTCATTATCATCGTTGTTATCGTTGTTATTATCGTCATTATTATCGTCGATATTATCGTCGTTATTATCGTCATTTTCATCGTTGTTATCTTCGTTATTATCCTCATAATTATCGTCGTTAATATCGTCGTTATTTCGTCATTATCATCGTTGTTATGGTCGTTTATATCGTCGTTATTATCTTCGATATAACGTTATTTTCGACGTTATAATCAACGTTAATATCATCGCTATTATCGTCGTTATTATCGTCGTTATTATCTTCGTTATTATCTTCGTTATTATCGTCGTTGTTATCGTCGTCATTATCGTCGTTAATATCGTCGTTATTATCGTCATTATCATCGTTGTTATCGTCGTTATTATCCTCATAATTATCGTCGTTAATATCGTCGTTATTGTCGTCATTTTCATCGATGTTATCTTTGTTATTATCCTCATAATTATCGTCGTTAATATCGTCGTTTTTTCGTCATTATCATCGTTGTTATCGTCCTTAATATCGTCGTTATTTCGTCATTATCATCGTTGTTATCGTCGTTATTATCGTCGTTATTATCTTCGATATAACGTTATTATCGGCGTTATAATCAACGTTAATATCATCGCTATTATCGTCGTTATTATCGTCGTTATTATCGTCGATATTATCGTCGTTATTATCGTCGATATTATCGTCGTTATTATCGTCGTTATTATCGTCGTTAAAATCGTCGTTATTATTATCACTATCATCGTTGTTATCGGCATTAATATCGTCATTGTCATAGTTATTATCGTCAAAATTATCGTCGTCAATGTCGTCGTTATTATCCTCTTAATTATCGTCGTTAATATCGTCGTTATTTCGTCATTATCATCGTTGTTATCGTCGTTATTATCGTCGTTATTATCTTCGATATAACGTTATTATCGGCGTTATAATCAACGTTAATATCATCGCTATTATCGTCGTTATTATCGTCGTTATTATCGTCGATATTATCGTCGTTATTATCGTCATTTTCATCGTTGTTATCTTCGTTATTATCCTCATAATTATCGTCGTTAATATCGTCGTTATTTCGTCATTATCATCGTTGTTATCGTCGTTATTATCGTCGTTATTATCTTCGATATAACGTTATTATCGGCGTTATAATCAACGTTAATATCATCGCTATTATCGTCGTTATTATCGTCGATAATAACGACGATATTATCGTCGTTATTATCGTCGATATTATCGTCGTTATTATCGTCGTTATTATCGTCGTTAAAATCGTAGATATTATTGTCATTATCATCGTTGTTATCGTCGTTAATATCGTCATTATCATAGTTATTATCGTCAAAATTATCGTCGTCAATGTCGTCGATATTATCCTCATAATTATCGTCGTTAATATCGACGCTATTTTGTCATTATCATCGTTGTTATCGTTGTTATTATCGTCATTATTATCGTCGATATTATCGTCGTTATTATCGTCATTTTCATCGTTGTTATCTTCGTTATTATCCTCATAATTATCGTCGTTAATATCGTCGTTATTTCGTCATAATCATCGTTGTTATCGTCGTTATTATCTTCGATATAACGTTATTATCGGCGTTATAATCAACGTTAATATCATCGCTATTATCGTCGTTATTATCGTCGTTATTATCGTCGATATTATCGTCGTTATTATCGTCGATATTATCGTCGTTATTATCGTCGTTATTATCGTCGTTAAAATCGTCGTTATTATTGTCACTATCATCGTTGTTATCGGCATTAATATCGTCATTGTCATAGTTATTATCGTCAAAATTATCGTCGTCAATGTCGTCGTTATTATCCTCTTAATTATCGTCGTTAATATCGTCGTTATTTCGTCATTATCATCGTTGTTATCGTCGTTATTATCGTCGTTATTATCTTCGATATAACGTTATTATCGGCGTTATAATCAACGTTAATATCATCGCTATTATCGTCGTTATTATCGTCGTTATTATCGTCGATATTATCGTCGTTATTATCGTCATTTTCATCGTTGTTATCTTCGTTATTATCCTCATAATTATCGTCGTTAATATCGTCGTTATTTCGTCATTATCATCGTTGTTATCGTCGTTATTATCGTCGTTATTATCTTCGATATAACGTTATTATCGGCGTTATAATCAACGTTAATATCATCGCTATTATCGTCGTTATTATCGTCGATATTATCGTCGATATTATCGTCGTTATTATCGTCGATATTATCGTCGTTATTATCGTCGTTATTATCGTCGTTAAAATCGTAGATATTATTGTCATTATCATCGTTGTTATCGTCGTTAATATCGTCATTATCATAGTTATTATCGTCAAAATTATCGTCGTCAATGTCGTCGATATTATCCTCATAATTATCGTCGTTAATATCGACGCTATTTTGTCATTATCATCGTTGTTATCGTTGTTATTATCGTCATTATTATCGTCGATATTATCGTCGTTATTATCGTCATTTTCATCGTTGTTATCTTCGTTATTATCCTCATAATTATCGTCGTTAATATCGTCGTTATTTCGTCATAATCATCGTTGTTATCGTCGTTATTATCTTCGATATAACGTTATTATCGGCGTTATAATCAACGTTAATATCATCGCTATTATCGTCGTTATTATCGTCGTTATTATCGTCGATATTATCGTCGTTATTATCGTCGATATTATCGTCGTTATTATCGTCGTTATTATCGTCGTTAAAATCGTCGTTATTATTGTCATTATCATCGTTGTTATCGGCGTTAATATCGTCATTATCATAGTTATTATCGTCAAAATTATCGTCGTCAATGTCGTCGTTATTTTCGTCATTATCATCGTTGCTATCGTCGTTATTATCCTCATAAATATCGTCGTTAATATCGTTGTTATTATCGTTATTATCATCGTTGTTATCGTCGTTATTTCGTCGTTATTATCGTCGATATTATCGTCGTTATTATCGTCGCCATTATCGTCTTTAATATCGTCGTTATTATAGTTATTATCATCGTTGCTATCGTAGTTATTACCCTTATAATTATCGTCGTTAATATCGTCGTTATTATCGTCATTTTCATCGATGTTATCTTCGTTATTATCCTCATAATTATCGTCGTTAATATCGTCGTTATTTCGTCTTTATCATCGTTGTTATCGGCGTTAATATCGTCATTATCATAGTTATTATCGTCAAAATTATCGTCGTCATTGTCGTCGTTATTATCCTCATAATTATCGTCGTTAATATCGACGTTATTTTGTCATTATCATCGTTGTTACCGTTGTTATTATCGTCATTATTATCGTCGATATTATCGTCGTTATTATCGTCATTATCATCGTTGTTATCGTCGTTAGTATCCTCATAATTATCGTCGTTAATATCGTCGTTATTGTCGTCATTTTCATCGTTGTTATCTTCATTATTATCCTCATAATTATCGTCGTTAATATCGTCGTTATTTCGTCATTATCATCGTTGTTATCGTCGTTATTATCGTCGTTATTATCTTCGATATAACGTTATTATCGGCGTTATAATCAACGTTAATATCATCGCTATTATCGTCGTTATTTCGTCGTTATTATCGTCGATATTATCGTCGTTATTATCGTCGCCATTATCGTCGTTAATATCGTCGTTATTATCGTCATTATCATCGTTGTTATCGTCGTTATTATCCTCATAATTATCGTCGTTAATATCGTCGTTATTGTCGTCATTTTCATCGTTGTTATCTTCGTTATTATCCTCATAATTATCGTCGTTAATATCGTCGTTATTTCGTCATTATCATCGTTGTTATCGTCGTTATTATCGTCGTTATTATCTTCGATATAACGTTATTATCGGCGTTATAATCAACGTTAATATCATCGCTATTATCGTCGTTATTATCGTCGTTATTATCGTCGATATTATCGTCGTTATTATCGTCGTTATTATCCTCATAATTATCGTCGTTAATATCGACGTTATTTTGTCATTATCATCGTTGTTATCGTTGTTATTATCGTCATTAATATCTTCGATATAACGTTATTATCGGCGGTATAATCAACGTTAATATCATCGCTATTATCGTCGTTATTATCGTCGTTATTATCGTCGATATTATCGTCGTTATCATCGTCGATATTATCGTCGTTATTATCGTCGTCATTATCGTCGTTAATATCGTCGTTATTATTGTCATTATCATCGTTGTTATCGTCGTTATTATCGTCGTTATTATCTTCGATATAACGTTATTATCGGCGATATAATCAACGTTTATATCATCTCTATTATCGTCGTTATTATCGTCGTTATTATCGTCGATATTATCGTTGTTATTATCGTCGATATTATCGTCGTTATTATCGTCGTTATTATCGTCGTCATTATCGTCGTTAATATCGTCGGTATTATCGTCAATATCATCGTTGTTATCGTCGTTATTATCCTCATAATTATGGTCGTTAATATCGTCGTTATTATCGTCATTTTCATCGATGTTATCTTTGTTATTATCCTCATAATTATCGTCGTTTATATCGTCGTTTTTTCGTCATAATCATCGTTGTTATCGTCCTTAATATCGTCATTTCGTCATTATCATCGTTGTTATCGTCGTTATTATCGTCGTTATTATCTTCGATATAACGTTATTATCGGCGTTATAATCAACGTTATGATCATCGCTATTATCGTCATTATTATCGTCGTTATTATCGTCGATATTATCGTCGTTATTATCGTCGATATTATCGTCGTTATTATCGTCGTTATTATCGTCGTTAAAATCGTCGTTATTATTGTCATTATCATCGTTGTTATCGGCGTTAATATCGTCATTATCATAGTTATTATCGTCAAAATTATCGTCGTCAATGTCGTCGTTATTATCCTCATAATTATCGTCGTTAATATCGACGTTATTTTGTCATTATCATCGTTGTTATCGTTGTTATTATCGTCATTATTATCGTCGATATTATCGTCGTTATTATCGTCATTTTCATCGTTGTTATCTTCGTTATTATCCTCATAATTATCGTCCTTAATATCGTCGTTATTTCGTCATTATCATCGTTGTTATCGTCGTTATTATCGTCGTTATTATCTTCGATATAACGTTATTATCGGCGTTATAATCAACGTTAATATCTTCGCTATTATCGTCGTTATTTTCGTCGTTATTATCGTCGATATTATCGTCGTTATTATCGTCGATATTATCGTCGTTATTATCGTCGTTATTATCGTCGTTAAAATCGTCGTTATTATTGTCATTATCATCGTTGTTATCGGCGTTAATATCGTCATTATCATAGTTATTATCGTCAAAATTATCGTCGTCAATGTCGTCGTTATTATCCTCATAATTATCGTCGTTAATATCGACGTTATTTTGTCATTATCATCGTTGCTATCGTTGTTATTATCGTCATTATTATCGTCGATATTATCGCCGTTATTATCGTCATTTTCATCGTTGTTATCTTCGTTATTATCCTCATAATTATCGTCGTTAATATCGTCGTTATTTCGTCATTATCATCGTTGTTATCGTCGTTATTATGGTCGTTATTATCTTCGATATAACGTTATTTTCGACGTTATAATAAACGTTAATATCATCGCTATTATCGTCGTTATTATCGTCGTTATTATCTTCGTTATTATCGTAGTTATTATCGTCGTTGTTATCGTCGTCATTATCGTCGTTAATATCGTCGTTATTATCGTCATTATCATCGTTGTTATCGTCGTTATTATCCTCATAATTATCGTCGTTAATATCGTCGTTATTGTCGTCAATTTCATCGATGTTATCTTTGTTATTATCCTCATAATTATCGTCGTTAATATCGTCGTTTTTTCGTCATTATCATCGTTGTTATCGTCCTTAATATCGTCGTTATTTCGTCATTATCATCGTTATTATCGTCGTTATTATCGTCGTTATTATCTTCGATATAACGTTATTATCGGCGTTATAATCAACGTTAATATCATCGCTATTATCGTCGTTATTATCGTCGTTATTATCGTCGATATTATCGTCGTTATTATCGTAGTTATTATCCTCATAATTATCGTCGTTAATATCGACGTTATTTTGTCATTATCATCGTTGTTATCGTTGTTATTATCGTCATTATTATCGTCGATATTATCGTCGTTATTATCGTCATTTTCATCGTTGTTATCTTCGTTCTTATACTCATAATTATCGTCGTTAATATCGTCGATATTTCGTCATTATCATCGTTGTTATCGTCGTTATTACCGTCGTTATTATCTTCGATATAACGTTATTATCGGCGTTATAATCAACGTTAATGTCATCGCTATTATCGTCGTTATTATCGTCGTTATTATTGTCGATATTATCGTCGTTATTATCGTCGATATTATCGTCGTTATTATCGTCGTTATTATCGTCGTTAAAATCGTCGTTATTATTGTCATTATCATCGTTGTTATCGGCGTTAATATCGTCATTATCATAGTTATTATCGTCAAAATTATCGTCGTCAATGTCGTCGTTATTATCGTCATTATCATCGTTGCTATCGTCGTTATTATCCTCATAAATATCGTCGTTAATATCGTTGTTATTATCGTTATTATCATCGTTGTTATCGTCGTTATTTCGTCGTTATTATCGTCGATATTATCGTCGTTATAATCGTCGCCATTATCGTCTTTAATATCGTCGTTATTATAGTTATCATCATCGTTGTTATTATCCTCATAATTATCGTCGTTAATATCGTCGTTATTATTGTCATTTTCATCGATGTTATCTTCGTTATTATCCTCATAATTATCGTCGTTAATATCGTCGTTATTTCGTCATTATCATCGTTGTTATCGTCGTTATTATCGTCGTTATTATCTTCGATATAACGTTATTATCGGCGTTATAATCAACGTTATGATCATCGCTATTATCGTCATTATTATCGTCGTTATTATCGTCGATATTATCGTCGTTATTATCGTCGATATTATCGTCGTTATTATCGTCGTTATTATCGTCGTTAAAATCGTCGTTATTATTGTCATTATCATCGTTGTTATCGGCGTTAATATCGTCATTATCATAGTTATTATCGTCAAAATTATCGTCGTCAATGTCGTCGTTATTATCCTCAAAATTATCGTCGTTAATATCGACGTTATTTTGTCATTATCATCGTTGTTATCGTTGTTATTATCGTCATTATTATCGTCGATATTATCGTCGTTATTATCGTCATTTTCATCGTTGTTATCTTCGTTATTATCCTCATAATTATCGTCGTTAATATCGTCGTTATTTCGTCATTATCATCGTTGTTATCGTCGTTATTATCGTCGTTATTATCTTCGATATAACGTTATTATCGGCGTTATAATCAACGTTAATGTCATCGCTATTATCGTCGTTATTATCGTCGTTATTATCGTCGATATTATCGTCGTTATTATCGTCGATATTATCGTCGTTATTATCGTCGTTATTATCGTCGTTAAAATCGTCGTTATTATTGTCATTATCATCGTTGTTATCGGCGTTAATATCGTCATTATCATAGTTATTATCGTCAAAATTATCGTCGTCAATGTCGTCGTTATTATCCTCAAAATTATCGTCGTTAATATCGACGTTATTTTGTCATTATCATCGTTGTTATCGTTGTTATTATCGTCATTATTATCGTCGATATTATCGTCGTTATTATCGTCATTTTCATCGTTGTTATCTTCGTTATTATCCTCATAATTATCGTCGTTAATATCGTCGTTATTTCGTCATTATCATCGTTGTTATCGTCGTTATTATCGTCGTTATTATCTTCGATATAACGTTATTATCGGCGTTATAATCAACGTTAATGTCATCGCTATTATCGTCGTTATTATCGTCGTTATTATCGTCGATATTATCGTCGTTATTATCGTCGATATTATCGTCGTTATTATCGTCGTTATTATCGTCGTTAAAATCGTCGTTATTATTGTCATTATCATCGTTGTTATCGGCGTTAATATCGTCATTATCATAGTTATTATCGTCAAAATTATCGTCGTCAATGTCGTCGTTATTATCCTCATAATTATCGTCGTTAATATCGACGTTATTTTGTCATTATCATCGTTGCTATCGTTGTTATTATCGTCATTATTATCGTCGATATTATCGCCGTTATTATCGTCATTTTCATCGTTGTTATCTTCGTTATTATCCTCATAATTATCGTCGTTAATATCGTCGTTATTTCGTCATTATCATCGTTGTTATCGTCGTTATTATGGTCGTTATTATCTTCGATATAACGTTATTTTCGACGTTATAATAAACGTTAATATCATCGCTATTATCGTCGTTATTATCGTCGTTATTATCTTCGTTATTATCGTAGTTATTATCGTCGTTGTTATCGTCGTCATTATCGTCGTTAATATCGTCGTTATTATCGTCATTATCATAGTTGTTATCGTCGTTATTATCCTCATAATTATCGTCGTTAATATCGTCGTTATTGTCGTCAATTTCATCGATGTTATCTTTGTTATTATCCTCATAATTATCGTCGTTAATATCGTCGTTTTTTCGTCATTATCATCGTTGTTATCGTCCTTAATATCGTCGTTATTTCGTCATTATCATCGTTATTATCGTCGTTATTATCGTCGTTATTATCTTCGATATAACGTTATTATCGGCGTTATAATCAACGTTAATATCATCGCTATTATCGTCGTTATTATCGTCGTTATTATCGTCGATATTATCGTCGTTATTATCGTAGTTATTATCCTCATAATTATCGTCGTTAATATCGACGTTATTTTGTCATTATCATCGTTGTTATCGTTGTTATTATCGTCATTAATATCTTCGATATAACGTTATTATCGGCGGTATAATCAACGTTAATATCATCGCTATTATCGTCGTTATTATCGTCATTATCGTCGATATTATCGTCGTTATTATCGTCGATATTATCGTCGTTATTATCGTCGTTATTATCGTCGTTAAAATCGTCGTTATTATTGTCATTATCATCGTTGTTATCGGCGTTAATATCGTCATTATCATAGTTATTATCGTCAAAATTATCGTCGTCAATGTCGTCGTTATTATCCTCATAATTATCGTCGTTAATATCGACGTTATTTTGTCATTATCATCGTTGTTATCGTTGTTATTATCGTCATTATTATCGTCGATATTATCGTCGTTATTATCGTCATTTTCATCGTTGTTATCTTCGTTCTTATCCTCATAATTATCGTCGTTAATATCGTCGATATTTCGTCATTATCATCGTTGTTATCGTCGTTATTATCGTCGTTATTATCTTCGATATAACGTTATTATCGGCGTTATAATCAACGTTAATGTCATCGCTATTATCGTCGTTATTATCGTCGTTATTATTGTCGATATTATCGTCGTTATTATCGTCGATATTATCGTCGTTATTATCGTCGTTATTATCGTCGTTAAAATCGTCGTTATTATTGTCATTATCATCGTTGTTATCGGCGTTAATATCGTCATTATCATAGTTATTATCGTCAAAATTATCGTCGTCAATGTCGTCGTTATTATCGTCATTATCATCGTTGCTATCGTCGTTATTATCCTCATAAATATCGTCGTTAATATCGTTGTTATTATCGTTATTATCATCGTTGTTATCGTCGTTATTTCGTCGTTATTATCGTCGATATTATCGTCGTTATTATCGTCGCCATTATCGTCTTTAATATCGTCGTTATTATAGTTATCATCATCGTTGTTATTATCCTCATAATTATCGTCGTTAATATCGTCGTTATTATTGTCATTTTCATCGATGTTATCTTCGTTATTATCCTCATAATTATCGTCGTTAATATCGTCGTTATTTCGTCATTATCATCGTTGTTATCGTCGTTATTATCGTCGTTATTATCTTCGATATAACGTTATTATCGGCGTTATAATCAACGTTATGATCATCGCTATTATCGTCATTATTATCGTCGTTATTATCGTCGATATTATCGTCGTTATTATCGTCGATATTATCGTCGTTATTATCGTCGTTATTATCGTCGTTAAAATCGTCGTTATTATTGTCATTATCATCGTTGTTATCGGCGTTAATATCGTCATTATCATAGTTATTATCGTCAAAATTATCGTCGTCAATGTCGTCGTTATTATCCTCAAAATTATCGTCGTTAATATCGACGTTATTTTGTCATTATCATCGTTGTTATCGTTGTTATTATCGTCATTATTATCGTCGATATTATCGTCGTTATTATCGTCATTTTCATCGTTGTTATCTTCGTTATTATCCTCATAATTATCGTCGTTAATATCGTCGTTATTTCGTCATTATCATCGTTGTTATCGTCGTTATTATCGTCGTTATTATCTTCGATATAACGTTATTATCGGCGTTATAATCAACGTTAATGTCATCGCTATTATCGTCGTTATTATCGTCGTTATTATCGTCGATATTATCGTCGTTATTATCGTCGATATTATCGTCGTTATTATCGTCGTTATTATCGTCGTTAAAATCGTCGTTATTATTGTCATTATCATCGTTGTTATCGGCGTTATTATCGTCATTATCATAGTTATTATCGTCAAAATTATCGTCGTCAATGTCGTCGTTATTATCGTCATTATCATCGTTGCTATCGTCGTTATTATCCTCATAAATATCGTCGTTAATATCGTTGTTATTATCGTTATTATCATCGTTGTTATCGTCGTTATTTCGTCGTTATTATCGTCGATATTATCGTCGTTATTATCGTCGCCATTATCGTCTTTAATATCGTCGTTATTATAGTTATCATCATCGTTGTTATTATCCTCATAATTATCGTCGTTAATATCGTCGTTATTATTGTCATTTTCATCGATGTTATCTTCGTTATTATCCTCATAATTATCGTCGTTAATATCGTCGTTATTTCGTCATTATCATCGTTGTTATCGTCGTTATTATCGTCGTTATTATCTTCGATATAACGTTATTATCGGCGTTATAATCAACGTTATGATCATCGCTATTATCGTCATTATTATCGTCGTTATTATCGTCGATATTATCGTCGTTATTATCGTCGATATTATCGTCGTTATTATCGTCGTTATTATCGTCGTTAAAATCGTCGTTATTATTGTCATTATCATCGTTGTTATCGGCGTTAATATCGTCATTATCATAGTTATTATCGTCAAAATTATCGTCGTCAATGTCGTCGTTATTATCCTCAAAATTATCGTCGTTAATATCGACGTTATTTTGTCATTATCATCGTTGTTATCGTTGTTATTATCGTCATTATTATCGTCGATATTATCGTCGTTATTATCGTCATTTTCATCGTTGTTATCTTCGTTATTATCCTCATAATTATCGTCGTTAATATCGTCGTTATTTCGTCATTATCATCGTTGTTATCGTCGTTATTATCGTCGTTATTATCTTCGATATAACGTTATTATCGGCGTTATAATCAACGTTAATGTCATCGCTATTATCGTCGTTATTATCGTCGTTATTATCGTCGATATTATCGTCGTTATTATCGTCGATATTATCGTCGTTATTATCGTCGTTATTATCGTCGTTAAAATCGTCGTTATTATTGTCATTATCATCGTTGTTATCGGCGTTATTATCGTCATTATCATAGTTATTATCGTCAAAATTATCGTCGTCAATGTCGTCGTTATTATCGTCATTATCATCGTTGCTATCGTCGTTATTATCCTCATAAATATCGTCGTTAATATCGTTGTTATTATCGTTATTATCATCGTTGTTATCGTCGTTATTTCGTCGTTATTATCGTCGATATTATCGTCGTTATTATCGTCGCCATTATCGTCTTTAATATCGTCGTTATTATAGTTATCATCATCGTTGTTATTATCCTCATAATTATCGTCGTTAATATCGTCGTTATTATTGTCATTTTCATCGATGTTATCTTCGTTATTATCCTCATAATTATCGTCGTTAATATCGTCGTTATTTCGTCATTATCATCGTTGTTATCGTCGTTATTATCGTCGTTATTATCTTCGATATAACGTTATTATCGTCGTTATAATCAACGTTAATATCATCGCTATTATCGTCGTTATTATCGTCGTTATTATCGTCGTTATTATCGTCGTTATTATCCTCGTTATTATCGTCGTCATTTTCGTCTTTAATATCGTCGTTATTATCGTCATTATCATCGTTGCTATCGTCGTTATTATCCTCATAATTATCGTCGTTAATATCGTCGTTATTGTCGTCATTTTCATCGATGTTATCTTTGTTATTATCCTCATAATTATCGTCGTTAATATCGTCGATTTTTCGTCATTATCATCGTTGTTATCGTCCTTAATATCGTCGTTATTTCGTCATTATCATCGTTGTTATCGTCGTTATTATCGTCGTTAATATCTTCGATATAACGTTATTATCGGCGTTATAATCAACGTTAATATCATCGCTATTATCGTCGTTATTATCGTCGTTATTATCGTCGATATTATCGTCGTTATTATCGTCGATATTATCGTCGTTATTATCGTCGTTATTATCGTCGTTAAAATCGTCGTTATTATTGTCATTATCATCGTTGTTATCGGCGTTAATATCGTCATTATCATAGTTATTATCGTCAAAATTATCGTCGTCAATGTCGTCGTTATTATCCTCATAATTATCGTCGTTAATATCGACGTTATTTTGTCATTATCATCGTTGTTATCGTTGTTATTATCGTCATTATTATTGTCGATATTATCGCCGTTATTATCGTCATTTTCATCGTTGTTATCTTCGTTATTATCCTCATAATTATCGTCGTTAATATCGTCGTTATTTCGTCATTATCATCGTTGTTATCGTCGTTTATATCGTCGTTATTATCTTCGATATAACGTTATTTTCGACGTTATAATCAACGTTAATATCATCGCTATTATCGTCGTTATTATCGTCGTTATTATCTTCGTTATTATCGTAGTTATTATCGTCGTTGTTATCGTCGTCATTATCGTCGTTAATATCGTCGTTATTATCGTCATTATCATCGTTGTTATCGTCGTTATTATCCTCATAATTATCGTCGTTAATATCGTCGTTATTGTCGTCAATTTCATCGATGTTATCTTTGTTATTATCCTCATAATTATCGTCGTTAATATCGTCGTTTTTTCGTCATTATCATCGTTGTTATCGTCCTTAATATCGTCGTTATTTCGTCATTATCATCGTTGTTATCGTCGTTATTATCGTCGTTATTATCTTCGATATAACGTTATTATCGGCGTTATAATCAACGTTAATATCATCGCTATTATCGTCGTTATTATCGTCGTTATTATCGTCGATATTATCGTCGTTATTATCGTCGATATTATCGTCGTTATTATCGTCGTTATTATCGTCGTTAAAATCGTCGTTATTATTGTCATTATCATCGTTGTTATCGTCGTTAATATCGTCATTATCATAGTTATTATCGTCAAAATTATCGTCGTCAATGTCGTCGTTATTATCGTCATTATCATCGTTGATATCGTCGTTATTATCCTCATAATTATCGTCGTTAATATCGTCGTTATTTCGTCATTATCATCGTTGTTATCGTCGTTATTATCGTCGTTATTATCTTCGATATAACGTTATTATCGGCGTTATAATCAACGTTAATATCATCGCTATTATCGTCGTTATTATCGTCGTTATTATCGTCGATATTATCGTCGTTATTATCGTCGATATTATCGTCGTTATTATCGTCGTTATTATCGTCGTTAAAATCGTCGTTATTATTGTCATTATCATCGTTGTTATCGGCGTTAATATCGTCATTATCATAGTTATTATCGTCAAAATTATCGTCGTCAATGTCGTCGTTATTATCCTCAAAATTATCGTCGTTAATATCGACGTTATTTTGTCATTATCATCGTTGTTATCGTTGTTATTATCGTCATTATTATCGTCGATATTATCGTCGTTATTATCGTCATTTTCATCGTTGTTATCTTCGTTATTATCCTCATAATTATCGTCGTTAATATCGTCGTTATTTCGTCATTATCATCGTTGTTATCGTCGTTATTATCGTCGTTATTATCTTCGATATAACGTTATTATCGGCGTTATAATCAACGTTAATGTCATCGCTATTATCGTCGTTATTATCGTCGTTATTATCGTCGATATTATCGTCGTTATTATCGTCGATATTATCGTCGTTATTATCGTCGTTATTATCGTCGTTAAAATCGTCGTTATTATTGTCATTATCATCGTTGTTATCGGCGTTATTATCGTCATTATCATAGTTATTATCGTCAAAATTATCGTCGTCAATGTCGTCGTTATTATCGTCATTATCATCGTTGCTATCGTCGTTATTATCCTCATAAATATCGTCGTTAATATCGTTGTTATTATCGTTATTATCATCGTTGTTATCGTCGTTATTTCGTCGTTATTATCGTCGATATTATCGTCGTTATTATCGTCGCCATTATCGTCTTTAATATCGTCGTTATTATAGTTATCATCATCGTTGTTATTATCCTCATAATTATCGTCGTTAATATCGTCGTTATTATTGTCATTTTCATCGATGTTATCTTCGTTATTATCCTCATAATTATCGTCGTTAATATCGTCGTTATTTCGTCATTATCATCGTTGTTATCGTCGTTATTATCGTCGTTATTATCTTCGATATAACGTTATTATCGTCGTTATAATCAACGTTAATATCATCGCTATTATCGTCGTTATTATCGTCGTTATTATCGTCGTTATTATCGTCGTTATTATCCTCGTTATTATCGTCGTCATTATCGTCTTTAATATCGTCGTTATTATCGTCATTATCATCGTTGTTATCGTCGTTATTATCCTCATAATTATCGTCGTTAATATCGTCGTTATTGTCGTCATTTTCATCGATGTTATCTTTGTTATTATCCTCATAATTATCGTCGTTAATATCGTCGATTTTTCGTCATTATCATCGTTGTTATCGTCCTTAATATCGTCGTTATTTCGTCATTATCATCGTTGTTATCGTCGTTATTATCGTCGTTAATATCTTCGATATAACGTTATTATCGGCGTTATAATCAACGTTAATATCATCGCTATTATCGTCGTTATTATCGTCGTTATTATCGTCGATATTATCGTCGTTATTATCGTCGATATTATCGTCGTTATTATCGTCATTATCATCGTTGTTATCGTCGTTATTATCCTCATAATTATCGTCGTTAATATCGTCGTTATTGTCGTCAATTTCATCGATGTTATCTTTGTTATTATCCTCATAATTATCGTCGTTAATATCGTCGTTTTTTCGTCATTATCATCGTTGTTATCGTCCTTAATATCGTCGTTATTTCGTCATTATCATCGTTGTTATCGTCGTTATTATCGTCGTTATTATCTTCGATATAACGTTATTATCGGCGTTATAATCAACGTTAATATCATCGCTATTATCGTCGTTATTATCGTCGTTATTATCGTCGATATTATCGTCGTTATTATCGTCGATATTATCGTCGTTATTATCGTCGTTATTATCGTCGTTAAAATCGTCGTTATTATTGTCATTATCATCGTTGTTATCGTCGTTAATATCGTCATTATCATAGTAATTATCGTCAAAATTATCGTCGTCAATGTCGTCGTTATTATCGTCATTATCATCGTTGCTATCGTCGTTATTATCCTCATAATTATCGTCGTTAATATCGTCGTTATTTCGTCATTATCATCGTTGTTATCGTCGTTATTATCGTCGTTATTATCTTCGATATAACGTTATTATCGGCGTTATAATCAACGTTAATATCATCGCTATTATCGTCGTTATTATCGTCGTTATTATCGTCGATATTTTCGTCGTTATTATCGTCGATATTATCGTCGTTATTATCGTCGTTATTATCGTCGTTAAAATCGTAGATATTATTGTCATTATCATCGTTGTTATCGTCGTTAATATCGTCATTATCATAGTTATTATCGTCAAAATTATCGTCGTCAATGTCGTCGATATTATCCTCATAATTATCGTCGTTAATATCGACTCTATTTTGTCATTATCATCGTTGTTATCGTTGTTATTATCGTCATTATTATCGTCGATATTATCGTCGTTATTATCGTCATTTTCATCGTTGTTATCTTCGTTATTATCCTCATAATTATCGTCGTTAATATCGTTGTTATTTCGTCATTATCATCGTTGTTATCGTCGTTATTATCGTCGTTATTATCTTCGATATAACGTTATTATCGGCGTTATAATCAACTTTAATATCATCGCTATTATCGTCGTTATTATCGTCATTATTATCGTCGATATTATCGTCGTTATTATCGTCGATATTATCGTCGTTATTATCGTCGTTATTATCGTCGTTATTATCGTCGTCATAATCGTCGTTAATATCGTCGTTATTATTGTCATTATCATCTTTGTTATCGTCGTTAATATCGTCATTATCATAGTTATTATCCTCAAAATTATCGTCGTCAATGTCATCGTTATTATCGTCATTATCATCGTTGTTATCGTCGTCATTATCCTCATAATTATCGTCGTTAATATCGTTGTTATTATCGTTATTATCATCGTTGTTATCGTCGTTATTTCGTCGTTATTATCGTCGATATTATCGTCGTTATTATCGTCGCCATTATCGTCTTTAATATCGTCGTTATTATAGTTATTATCATCGTTGTTATCGTCGTTATTATCCTCATAATTATCGTCGTTAATATCGTCGTTATTATCGTCATTTTCATCGTTGTTATCTTCGTTATTATCCTCAATAATTATCGTCGGTAATATCGTCGTGATTTCGTCATTATCATCGTTGTTATCGTCGTTATTATCGTCGTTATTATCGTCGACATTATCGTCGTTATTATAGTCGTCATTATCGTCGTTATTATCGATGTTATTATCATCGTTGTTATCGTCGTTATTATCCTCATAATTATCGTCGTTATTATTGTCGTTATTATCGTCATTATCATCGTTGTTTTCGTCGTTATTGTCGTCAAAATTATCGTCGTTAATATCGTCGTTATTATCGTCATTATCATCGTTGTTTTCGTCTTTATTATGCTCAAAATTATCGTTGTTATTTCGTCATTTTCATCGTTGTTATCGTCATTATTATCGTCATTATCATCGCTGTTATCGTCGTTAATATCGTCATTATCATAGTCATTATCGTCAAAATTATCGTTGTCAATTTCGTCGTTATTATCGTCGTTATTATCATCGTTGTTATCGTCGTTTTTATCCTCATAATTATCGTCGTTAATATCGAAAATATTTTGTCATTATCATCTTTGTTATCGTCGTTATTATCGTCGTTATTATCGTCGATATTATCGTCGTTATTATAGTCGTCATTATCGTCGTTATTATCGACGTTATTATCATCGTTGTTATCGTCGTTATTATCCTCATAATTATCGTCGTTATTATTGTCGTTATTATCGTCATTATCATCGTTGTTTTCGTCGTTATTGTCGTCAAAATTATCGTCGTTAATATCGTCGTTATTATCGTCATTATCATCGCTGTTATCGTCGTTAATATCGTCATTATAATCGTTGTTATCGTCGTTATTATCCTCAAAATTATCGTCGTTATTTCGTCATTTTCATCGTTGTTATCGTCGTTATTATCGTCATTATTATCTTCGTTATAACGTTATTATCGTCGTTGTAATCAACGTTAATATCATCGCTATTATCGTCGTTATTATCGTCGTTATTTTGTCAATATCATCGTTAAAATCGTCATTATCATAGTTATTATCGTCAAAATTATCGTCGTTAATGTCGTCGTTATTATCGACGGTATTATCATCGTTGTTATCGTCGTTATTATCCTCATTATTATCGACGTTATAATCAACGCTAATATCATCGCTATTATCGTCGTTATTATCGTCGTTATTATCGTCGATATTATCGTCGTTATTATAGTCGATATTATCGTTGTTATTATCCTCATAATTATCGTTGTTTTATATCGTCGTTATTATCGTCATTATCATCGTTCTTATAGTCGTTATTATCCTCATAATTATCGTCGTTAATATCGTCGTTATTTTGTCAATATCATCGTTGTTATCGTCGTTAATATCGTCATAATCATAGTTATTATCGTCAAAATTATCGTCGTCAATGTCGTCGTTATTATCGTCGTTATTATCCTCATAATTATCGTCGTTATTTTGTCATTATCATCGTTGTTTCCATCGTTATTATCGTCGTTATTATCTTCGATATAACGTTATTATCGTCGTTATAATCAACGTTAATATCATCCGTATTATCGTCGTTATTATCGTCGTTATTATTGTCGATATTATCGTCGTTATTATCGTCGATATTATCGTCGTTATTATCGTCGTCATTATCGTCGTTAATATCGTCGTTATTATCCTCATAATTATCGTCGTTAATAACGTCCTTATTTTGTCAATATCATCGTTGTTTTCGTCGTTATAATCGTCGTGATTATCTTCAATATATCTTTATTATCGTCGTTAAATCAACTTTATTATCATCGCTATTATCGTCGATATTATCGTCGTTAATATCGTCGTTATTATCGTCATTATCATCGTTGTTATCGTCGTTAATATCGTCATTATCATCGTTGTTATCGTCGTTATTATCCTCATAATTATCATCGTTTGTATCGTCGTTATTATCGTCATTATCATCGTTGTTATCGTCGTTATTATTCTCATAATTATCGTCGTTAATATCGTCGTTATTTTGTCATTATCATCGTTAATATCGTCATTATCATAGTTATTATCGTCAAAATTATCGTTGTCAATGTCGTCGTTATTATCGTCGTTATTATCTTCGTTGTTATCGTCGTTTTTATCCTCATAATTATCGTCGTTAATATCGAAAATATTTTATCATTATCATCGTTGTTATCGTCGTTATTATGGTCGTTATTATCGTCGATATTATCGTCGTTATTATAGTCGTCATTTTCGTCGTTATTATCGACGTTATTATCATCGTTGTTATCGTCGTTATTATCCTCATAATTATCGTCGTTATTATTGTCGTTATTATCGTCATTATCATCGTTGTTTTCGTCGTTATTGTTGTCAAAATTATCGTTGTTAATATCGTCGTTATTATCGTCATTTTCATCGTTGTTATCGTCGTTATAATCGTCGTGATTATCTTCGATATATCTTTATTATCGTCGTTAAATCAACGTTATTATCATCGTTATTATCATCGCTATTATCGTCGATATTTTCGTCGTTAATATTGTCGTTATTATCGTCATTATCATCGCTGTTATCGTCGTTAATATCGTCATTATAATCGTTGTTATCGTCGTTATTATCCTCAAAATTATCGTCGTTATTTCGTCATTTTCATCGTTGTTATCGTCGTTATTATCGTCATTATTATCTTCGATATAACGTTATTATCGTCGTTGAAATCAACGTTAATATCATCGCTATTATCGTCGTTATTATCGTCGTTATTTTGTCAATATCATCGTTAAAATCGTCATTATCATAGTTATTATCGTCAAAATTATCGTCGTTAATGTCGTCGTTATTATCGACGGTATTATCATCGTTGTTATCGTCGTTATTATCCTCATTATTATCGACGTTATAATCAACGCTAATATCATCGCTATTATCGTCGTTATTATCGTCGTTATTATCGTCGATATTATCGTCGTTATTATAGTCGATATTATCGTTGTTATTATCCTCATAATTATCGTTGTTTATATCGTCGTTATTATCGTCATTATCATCGTTCTTATAGTCGTTATTATCCTCATAATTATCGTCGTTAATATCGTCGTTATTTTGTCAATATCATCGTTGTTATCGTCGTTAATATCGTCATAATCATAGTTATTATCGTCAAAATTATCGTCGTCAATGTCGTCGTTATTATCGTCGTTATTATCCTCATAATTATCGTCGTTATTTTGTCATTATCATCGTTGTTTCCATCGTTATTATCGTCGTTATTATCTTCGATATAACGTTATTATCGTCGTTATAATCAACGTTAATATCATCCGTATTATCGTCGTTATTATTGTCGATATTATCGTCGTTATTATCGTCGATATTATCGTCGTTATTATCGTCGTCATTATCGTCGTTAATATCGTCGTTATTATCCTCATAATTATCGTCGTTAATAACGTCGTTATTTTGTCAATATCATCGTTGTTTTCGTCGTTATAATCGTCGTGATTATCTTCAATATATCTTTATTATCGTCGTTAAATCAACTTTATTATCATCGCTATTATCGTCGATATTATCGTCGTTAATATCGTCGTTATTATCGTCATTATCATCGTTGTTATCGTCGTTAATATCGTCATTATCATCGTTGTTATCGTCGTTATTATCCTCATAATTATCATCGTTTGTATCGTCGTTATAATCGTCATTATCATCGTTGTTATCGTCGTTATTATTCTCATAATTATCGTCGTTAATATCGTCGTTATTTTGTCATTATCATCGTTGTTATCGTCGTTAATATCGTCATTATCATAGTTATTATCGTCAAAATTATCGTTGTCAATGTCGTCGTTATTATCGTCGTTATTATCATCGTTGTTATCGTCGTTTTTATCCTCATAATTATCGTCGTTAATATCGAAAATATTTTATCATTATCATCGTTGTTATCGTCGTTATTATCGTCGTTATTATCGTCGATATTATCGTCGTTATTATAGTCGTCATTATCGTCGTTATTATCGACGTTATTATCATCGTTGTTATCGTCGTTATTATCCTCATAATTATCGTCGTTATTATTGTCGTTATTATCGTCATTATCATCGTTGTTTTCGTCGTTATTGTCGTCAAAATTATCGTCGTTAATATCTTCGTTATTATCGTCATAATCATCGCTGTTATCGTCGTTAATATCTTCATTATCATCGTTGTTATCGTCGTTATTATCCTCAAAATTATCGTCGTTATTTCGTCATTTTCATCGTTGTTATCGTCGTTATTATCGTCATTATTATCTTCGATATAACGTTATTATCGTCGTTATAATCAACGTTAATATCATCGCCATTATCGTCGATATTATCGTCGTTAATATCGTCGTTATTATCGTCATTTTCATCGTTGTTATCGTCGTTAATATCGTCATTATCATCGTTGTTATCGTCGTTATTATCCTCATAATTATCGTCGTTTATATCGTCGTTATTATCGTCATTATCATCGTTGTTATCGTCGTTATTATCCTCATAATTATCGTCGTTAATATCGTCGTTATTTTGTCAATATCATCGTTGTTATCGTCGTTAATATCGTCATTATCATAGTTATTATCGTCAAAATTATCGTTGTCATTGTCGTCGTTATTATCGTCGTTATTATCATCGTTGTTATCGTCGTTTTTATACTCATAATTATCCTCGTTAATATCGAAAATATTTTTTCATTATCATCATTGTTATCGTCGTTATTATCGTCGTTATTATAGTCGATATTATCGTCGTTATTATAGTCCTCATTATCGTCGTTATTATCGACGTTATTATCATCGTTGTTATCGTCGTTATTATGCTCATAATTATCGTCGTTATTATTGTCGTTATTATCGTTATTATCATCGTTGTTTTCGTCGTTATTGTCGTCAAAATTATCGTCGTTAATATCGTCGTTATTATCGTCATTATCATCTTTGTTATCGTCGTTATTATCCTCATAATTATCATCGTTTGTATCGTCGTTATTATCGTCATTATCATCGTTGTTATCGTCGTTATTATTCTCATAATTATCGTCGTTAATATCGTCGTTATTTTGTCATTATCATCGTTAATATCGTCATTATCATAGTTATTATCGTCAAAATTATCGTTGTCAATGTCGTCGTTATTATCGTCGATATTATCGTCGTTATTATAGTCGATATTATCGTTGTTATTATCCTCATAATTATCGTTGTTTATATCGTCGTTATTATCGTCATTATCATCGTTCTTATAGTCGTTATTATCCTCATAATTATCGTCGTTAATATCGTCGTTATTTTGTCAATATCATCGTTGTTATCGTCGTTAATATCGTCATAATCATAGTTATTATCGTCAAAATTATCGTCGTCAATGTCGTCGTTATTATCGTCGTTATTATCCTCATAATTATCGTCGTTATTTTGTCATTATCATCGTTGTTTCCATTGTTATTATCGTCGTTATTATCTTCGATATAACGTTATTATCGTCGTTATAATCAACGTTAATATCATCCGTATTATCGTCGTTATTATCGTCGTTATTATTGTCGATATTATCGTCGTTATTATCGTCGATATTATCGTCGTTATTATCGTCGTCATTATCGTCGTTAATATCGTCGTTATTATCCTCATAATTATCGTCGTTAATAACGTCGTTATTTTGTCAATATCATCGTTGTTTTCGTCGTTATAATCGTCGTGATTATCTTCAATATATCTTTATTATCGTCGTTAAATCAACTTTATTATCATCTCTATTATCGTCGATATTATCGTCGTTAATATCGTCGTTATTATCGTCATTATCATCGTTGTTATCGTCGTTAATATCGTCATTATCATCGTTGTTATCGTCGTTATTATCCTCATAATTATCATCGTTTGTATCGTCGTTATTATCGTCATTATCATCGTTGTTATCGTCGTTATTATTCTCATAATTATCGTCGTTAATATCGTCGTTATTTTGTCATTATCATCGTTAATATCGTCATTATCATAGTTATTATCGTCAAAATTATCGTTGTCAATGTCGTCGTTATTATCGTCGTTATTATCATCGTTGTTATCGTCGTTTTTATCCTCATAATTATCGTCGTTAATATCGAAAATATTTTATCATTATCATCGTTGTTATCGTCGTTATTATCGTCGTTATTATCGTCGATATTATCGTCGTTATTATAGTAGTCATTATCGTCGTTATTATCGACGTTATTATCATCGTTGTTATCGTCGTTATTATCCTCACAATTATCGTCGTTATTATTGTCGTTATTATCGTCATTATCATCGTTGTTTCGTCGTTATTGTCGTCAAAATTATCGTCGTTAATATCTTCGTTATTATCGTCATAATCATCGCTGTTATCGTCGTTAATATCGTCATTATCATCGTTGTTATCGTCGTTATTATCCTCAAAATTATCGTCGTTATTTCGTCATTTTCATCGTTGTTATCGTCGTTATTATCGTCATTATTATCTTCGATATAACGTTATTATCGTCGTTATAATCAACGTTAATATCATCGCTATTATCGTCGATATTATCGTCGTTAATATCGTCGTTATTATCGTCATTTTCATCGTTGTTATCGTCGTTAATATCGTCATTATCATCGTTGTTATCGTCGTTATTATCCTCATAATTATCGTCGTTTATATCGTCGTTATTATCGTCATTATCATCGTTGTTATCGTCGTTATTATCCTCATAATTATCGTCGTTAATATCGTCGTTATTTTGTCAATATCATCGTTGTCATCGTCGTTAATATCGTCATTATCATAGTTATTATCGTCAAAATTATCGTTGTCATTTTCGTCGTTATTATCGTCGTTATTATCATCGTTGTTATCGTCGTTTTTATACTCATAATTATCGTCGTTAATATCGAAAATATTTTTTCATTATCATCATTGTTATCGTCGTTATTATCGTCGTTATTATAGTCGATATTATCGTCGTTATTATAGTCCTCATTATCGTCGTTATTATCGACGTTATTATCATCGTTGTTATCGTCGTTATTATGCTCATAATTATCGTCGTTATTATTGTCGTTATTATCGTTATTATCATCGTTGTTTTCGTCGTTATTGTCGTCAAAATTATCGTCGTTAATATCGTCGTTATTATCGTCATTATCATCGTTGTTATCGTCGTTATAATCGTCGTGATTATCTTCGATATATCTTTATTATCGTCGTTAAATCAACGTTATTATCATCGTTATTATCATCGCTATTATCGTCGATATTTTCGTCGTTAATATCGACGTTATTATCGTCATTATCATCGTTGTTATCGTCGTTAATATCGACATTATCATCGTTGTTATCGTCGTTATTATCCTCAAAATTATCGTCGTTATTTCGTCATTTTCATCGTTGTTATCGTCGTTATTATCGTCATTATCATAGCTGTTATCGTCGTTAATATCGTCATTATCATCGTTGTTGCCGTCGTTAATATCGTCATTATCATAGTTATTATCGTCAAAATTATCGTTGTCAATGTCGTCGTTATTATCGTCGTTATTATCGTCGTTATTATCGTCGATATTATCGTCGTTATTATCGTCGTTAATATCGACGTATTTTGTCATTATCATCGTTGTTATCGTCGTTATTATCGTCCTTATCATAGTTATTATCGTCAAAATTATCGTCGTTAATGTCGTCGTTATTATCGACGGTATTATCATCGTTGTTATCGTCGTTATTATCCTCATTATTATCGACGTTATAATCAACGCTAATATCATCGCTATTATCGTCGTTATTATCGTCGTTATTATCGTCGATATTATCATCGTTATTATAGTCGATATTATCGTTGTTATTATCCTCATAATTATCGTCGTTAATATCGTCGTTATTTTGTCAATATCGTCGTTGTTATCGTCGTTAATATCGTCATAATCATTGTTATTATCGTCAAAATTATCGTCGTCAATGTCGTCGTTATTATCGTTGTTATTATCCTCATAATTATCGTCGTTATTTTGTCATTATCATCGTTGTTTCCATCGATATTATCGTCGTTATTAAATTCGATATAACGTTATTATCGTCGTTATAATCAACGTTAATATCATCCGTATTATCGTCGTTATTATCGTCGTTATTATTGTCGATATTATCGTAGTTATTATCGTCGATATTATCGTCGTTATTATCGTCGTCATTATCGTCGTTAATATCGTCGTTATTATCCTCATAATTATCGTCGTTATTTTGTCAATATCATCGTTGGTATCGTCGTTATAATCGTCGTAAATATCGTCGTTATTATCGTCATTATCATCGTTGTTATCGTCGTTAATATCGTCATTATCATCGTTGTTATCGTCGTTATTATCCTCATAATTATCATCGTTTATATCGTCGTTATTATCGTCATTATCATCGTTGTTATCGTCGTTATTATCCTCATAATTATCGTCGTTAAAATCGTCGTTACTATTGTCATTATCATCGTTGTTATCGTCGTCAATATCGTCATTATCATAGTTATTATCGTCAAAATTATCGTCGTCAATGTCGTCGTTATTATCGTCGTTATTTTCATCGTTGTTATCGTCGTTATTATCCTCATTATTATCGTCGTTAAAATCGTCGTTATTGTCGTCGTTATTATCATCGTTGTTATCGTCGTTATTATCCTCATATTTATCGTCGTTAATATCGTCGTTATTTCGTCATTATCCTCGTTGTTATCGTCGTTATTATCGTCGTTATTATCTTCGATATAACGTTATTATCGTCGTTATAATCAACGATAATATCATCGCTATTATCATCGTTATTATCGTCGTTATTATCGTCGATATTATCGTCGTTATTATCGTCGATATTATCGTCGTTATTATCGTCGTCATTATCGTCGTTAATAACGTCGTCATTATCGTCGTTAATATCGACGTTATCGTCGTTAATATCGTCATTATCATAGTTATTATCGTCAAAATTATCGTAGTTAATGTCGTCGTTATTATCGACGGTATTATCATCGTTGTTATCGTCGTTATTATCCTCATAATTATCGTCGTTAATATCGTCGTTATTAACGTCGTTATTGTCATCGTTGTTATCGTCGTTAATATCGTCATTATCATAGTTATTATCGTCAAAACTATCGTCGTTAATGTCGTCGTTATTATCGACGGTATTATCATAGTTGTTATCGTCGTTATTATCCTCAAAATTATCGTCGTTAAAATCGTCATTATTGTCGTCGTTATTATCATCGTTGTTATCGTCGTTATTATCCTCATATTTATCGTTGTTAATATCGTCGTTATTTCGTCATTATCCTCGTTGTTATCGTCGTTATTATCGTCGTTATTATCTTCGATATAACCTTATTATCGTCGTTATAATCAACGTTAATATCATCGCTATTATCGTCGTTATTATCGTCGTTATTATCGTCGATATTATCATCGTTATTATCGTCGATATTATCGTCGTTATTATCGTCGTCATTATCGTCGTTAATATCGTCGTCATTATCGTCATTAATATCGTCGTTATCGTCGTTAATATCGTCATTATCATAGTTATTATCGTCAAATTTATCGTCGTCAATGTCGTCGTTATTATCGTCGTTATTATCATCGTTGTTATCGTCATTATTATCCTCATAAATATCGTCGTTAATATCGACGTTATTTTGTCATTATCAACGTTGTTATCGTCGTTATTATCGTCGTTATTATCGTCGATATTATCGTCGTTATTATCGTCGCCATTATCGTCTTTAATATCGTCGTTATTATCGTCATTATCATCGTTGTTATCGTCGTTATTATCCTCATAATTATCGTCGTTAATATCGTCGTTATTTCGTCATTATCATCGTTGTTATGGTCGTTATTATCGTCGTTATTATCTTCGATATAAGGTTATTATCGTCGATATAATCAACGTTAATATCATCGCTATTATCGTCGTTATTATCGTCGTTATTATCGTCGATATTATCGTCGTTATTATCGTCGATATTATCGTCGTTATTATCGTCGTCATTATCGTCGTTAATATCGTCGTTATTATTGTCATTATCATCGTTGTTATCGTCGTTAATATCGTCATTATCATCGTTATTATCGTCGTTATTATCGTCGATATTATCGTCGTTATTATCGTCGATATTATCGTCGTTATTATCGTCGTCATTATCGTCGTTAATATCGTCGTCATTATCGTCGTTAATATCGTCGTTATCGTCGTTAATATCGTCATTATCATAGTTATTATCGTCAAAATTATCGTCGTTAATGTCGTCGTTATTATCGACGGTATTATCATAGTTGTTATCGACGTTATTATCCTCATAATTATCGTCGTTAAAATCGTCATTATTGTCGTCGTTATTATCATCGTTGTTATCGTCGTTATTATCCTCATATTTATCGTTGTTAATATCGTTGTTACTATCGTTATTATCATCGCTATTATCGTCGTTATTATCGTCGTTATTATCGTCGATATTATCATCGTTATTATCGTCGATATTATCGTCGTTATTATCGTCGTCATTATCGTCGTTAATATCGTCGTCATTATCGTCATTAATATCGTCGTTATCGTCGTTAATATCGTCATTATCATAGTTATTATCGTCAAATTTATCGTCGTCAATGTCGTCGTTATTATCGTCGTTATTATCATCGTTGTTATCGTCATTATTATCCTCATAAATATCGTCGTTAATATCGACGTTATTTTGTCATTATCAACGTTGTTATCGTCGTTATTATCGTCGTTATTATCGTCGATATTATCGTCGTTATTATCGTCGCCATTATCGTCTTTAATATCGTCGTTATTATCGTCATTATCATCGTTGTTATCGTCGTTATTATCCTCATAATTATCGTCGTTAATATCGTCGTTATTTCGTCATTATCATCGTTGTTATGGTCGTTATTATCGTCGTTATTATCTTCGATATAAGGTTATTATCGTCGATATAATCAACGTTAATATCATCGCTATTATCGTCGTTATTATCGTCGTTATTATCGTCGATATTATCGTCGTTATTATCGTCGATATTATCGTCGTTATTATCGTCGTCATTATCGTCGTTAATATCGTCGTTATTATTGTCATTATCATCGTTGTTATCGTCGTTAATATCGTCATTATCATCGTTATTATCGTCGTTATTATCGTCGATATTATCGTCGTTATTATCGTCGATATTATCGTCGTTATTATCGTCGTCATTATCGTCGTTAATATCGTCGTCATTATCGTCGTTAATATCGTCGTTATCGTCGTTAATATCGTCATTATCATAGTTATTATCGTCAAAATTATCGTCGTTAATGTCGTCGTTATTATCGACGGTATTATCATAGTTGTTATCGACGTTATTATCCTCATAATTATCGTCGTTAAAATCGTCATTATTGTCGTCGTTATTATCATCGTTGTTATCGTCGTTATTATCCTCATATTTATCGTTGTTAATATCGTTGTTACTATCGTTATTATCATCGTTGTTATCGTCGTTATTTCCTCGTTATTATCGTCGATATTATCGTCGTTATTATCGTCGCCATTATCGTCTTTAATATCGTCGTTATTATAGTTATTATCATCGTTGTTATCGTCGTTGTTATCCTCATAATTATCGTCGTTAATATCGTCGTTATTATCGTCATTTTCATCGATGTTATTTTCGTTATTATCCTCATAATTATCGTCGTTAATATCGTCGTTATTTCGTCATTATCATCGTTTTTATCGTCGTTATTATCGTCGTTATTATCTTCGATATAACGTTATTATCGGCGTTATAATCAACGTTAATATCATCGCTATTATCGTCGTTATTATCGTCGTTATCGTCGATATTATCGTCGTTATTATCGTCGATATTATCGTCGTTATTATCGTCGTTATTATCGTCGTTAAAATCGTCGTTATTATTGTCATTCTCATCGTTGTTATCGGCGTTAATATCGTCATTATCATAGTTATTATCGTCAAAATTATCGTCGTCAATGTAGTCGTTATTATCCTCATAATTATCGTCGTTAATATCGACGTTATTTTGTCATTATCATCGTTGTTATCGTTGTTATTATCGTCATTATTATCGTCGATATTATCGTCGTTATTATCGTCATTTTCATCGTTGATATCTTCGTTATTATCCTCATAATTATCGTCGTTAATATCGTCGTTACTTCGTCATTATCATCGTTGTTATCGTCGTTATTATCGTCGTTATTATCTTCGATATAACGTTATTATCGGTGTTATAATCAACGTTAATATCATCGCTATTATCGTCGTTATTATCGTCGTTATTATCGTCGATATTATCGTCGTTATTATCGTCGATATTATCGTCGTTATTATCGTCGTTATTATCGTCATTAAAATTGTAGATATTATTGTCATTATCATCGTTGTTATCGTCGTTATATCGTCATTATCATAGTTATTATCGTCAAAATTATCGTCGTCAATGTCGTCGTTATTATCCTCATAATTATCGTCGTTAATATCGACGTTATTTTGTCATTATCATCGTTGTTATCGTTGTTATTATCGTCATTATTATCGTCGATATTATCGTCGTTATTATCGTCATTTTCATCGTTGTTATCTTCGTTATTATCCTCATAATTATTGTCGTCAATATCGTCGTTATTTCGTCATTATCATCGTTGTTATCGTCGTTATTATCGTCGTTATTATCTTCGATATAACGTTATTATCGGCGTTATAATCAACGTTAATATCATCGCTATTATCGTCGTTATTATCGTCGTTATTATCGTCGATATTATCGTCGTTATTATCGTCGATATTATCGTCGTTATTATCGTCGTTATTATCGTCGTTAAAATCGTAGATATTATTGTCATTATCATCGTTGTTATCGTCGTTAATATCGTCATTATCATAGTTATTATCGTCAAAATTATCGTCGTCAATGTCGTCGTTATTATCGTCATTATCATCGTTGCTATCGTCGTTATTATCCTCATAAATATCGTCGTTAATATCGTTGTTATTATCGTTATTATCATCGTTGTTATCGTCGTTATTTCCTCGTTATTATCGTCGATATTATCGTCGTTATTATCGTCGCCATTATCGTCTTTAATATCGTCGTTATTATAGTTATTATCATCGTTGTTATCGTCGTTGTTATCCTCATAATTATCGTCGTTAATATCGTCGTTATTATCGTCATTTTCATCGATGTTATTTTCGTTATTATCTTCATAATTATCGTCGTTAATATCGTCGTTATTTCGTCATTATCATCGTTTTTATCGTCGTTATTATCGTCGTTATTATCTTCGATATAACGTTATTATCGTCGTTATAATCAACGTTAATATCATCGCTATTATCGTCGTTATTATCGTCGTTATTTTCGTCGTTATTATCGTCGTTATTATCGTCGTCATTATCGTCGTTAATA